>JAQQSK010013273.1:0-10000 GCA_028658325.1 Potorous gilbertii
GTTTCTCAGAAAGTCATTGGCCTCCATCTGTTCCATTCTAATTTTGAGAGAACTCTTTTCTTCATTGAGCTTTTACACCTCTTTTTCCACTTGGCTAATTCTGCTTTTGAAAGCATTCTTCTCCTCATTGGCTTTTTGAATCTCTTTTGCCAATTGAGTTTTCCTATTTTTCAAGGTGTTATTTTCTTCATCATTTTTTTGGGTTTCCTTTATCAAGGTATTGACCCATTTTTCATGCTTTTCTTGCATCTCTCTCATTTCTCTTTCCAGTTTTTCCTCCACCTGTCTAACTTGATTTTCAAAATCCTTTTTGAGCTCTTCCATGGCCTGAGCCCATTGGATATCTATTTCAGATGTTTGGGATACAGAGGCCTTGACTCCTATGTCTTTCCCTGATGGTAAGCATTGTTCTTCCTCATCAGAAAGGAAGGGTGGAAACATCTGGTCACCAACAAAGTAACCTTCTATGGTCTTATTTTTTCCCTTTTTCTGGGCATTTTCCCAGCCAGTTACTTGACTCCTGAGATTCCTTTCTATCCCCACCCAAATCTGCCCAGCTAGTGCTTGGGGTCTGAGATTCAAATGCTGCTCCCCAGCCTTGGGGTTTTTGGCAGCAGGCGTGAGCTTAACTTCTGGTGCTCATGTCGGGGCAGGGCCACTTCCCAGGTTCAGTTCCCTCAGGGGGTTTATGCAGAGACCTTTTGTAATGGAGCTCCTGCTGAGCTCCTGCCTACTCTGGGAGCCTCTGGCCGCCTGCTGCCTCTGCTGCTGCCTCCCAAGGGGGCCTGAGTTATGGAGACACCCCACTCCCCTCTCAGCCAGTCCAGAAGTCTCTTTCACTGACCTATAGTATCTGTGGGTGGAAGGACCTTCCCGGCCACCAGAGATCCCATCCCTGAAGCCTGCTCAGATCTGCTCCTCTCTGTGCTGCGTGACCAGGGCAGGGCTAGGCTCCACTCCTGTCCGGTGCATGATGGACCCTTGGGGTCAGTTTTTCGGGCTCTATGGAATGGAAATCTCCTTCACTCCATTTCTGTGCGACTTCCACTGCTCCAGAATTTGTTGGGAGTTCTTTTTGCAGGAAATCCATGAGCTGTGGGTTCGGAGCTAGCATATGTGAGTCTTTCTACTCTGTCATCTTGGCTCCTCCCAATGTTTTCTATTCTTTACCTGATTTACCAGAAAGGGGAAATGGCTGGTGGTCTCAGCAGACTATTAGCAGCTATAATCTCTTTTCATGCTCAAAGATCACAGGATATATACACTCTATAAACACTATTCTCCTTAATGTAGAGGCAGGTAGGTGGCACCTCCTGGAAGTCAGGAAGTCCTGAGTTCAAATCCAGCCTCAGATAATTACTAGCTGTGTGATTACTAGCAAGTCATTTAACCCTGTTTGCCTCAATTTCCTCACCTGTAAAATGAGCTGGAGAAGGAAATAAACCACTCCAGTGTTTTTTACCAAGAAAACCCCAAATGGGGTCATAAATACTAAAAAACTTGGACATGATTGGAACAACCAAACAACAAAAATGATCATGTCAGGCCTGCTAAAGAGATAATGTCAAGTCATGGTCCCCATGACAAATTTTATCTTCATGGGAACTAATAATACCTTTTGGTGCCTGTGGATGCTCATGGCTCCTTGGAGTTTGGGATGATGCTTCCCCTTTTGAAGGCCCAGATTTGCCCTAAAGCATGAGCCCTTACCCTCTCTTATATTATGGACATGGAAATTGATGAAGTTTATGAACCCTTCCTCAGACTAATGATTCAAAATACATAAAATAAATAAATAATAAAAAGAAAAAACCCAATAAAATAATGATGATTTTTCCCTCACTCCAGGTCCATAGACCCCTGAAATCTGTCCTTGTGGTTTCCTGGTTAAAACTTCTTGCCCTAGAGTCCTGTATTCTTTTCTTTTTTCTATCTAGTTCTTCACTCAGCAACCTTTCGATGCTGGTTTCACATTTCCTTTGCTTACTCAGAATCTTTTACTTCCTGATTCACTTTTTGCATTATTTCTTAAACACTAAATTATTTCTTCTTCATGCCTTTTCTGAGAAACAAGCAGAAGAAAGAATTTACTGATGGAGAAACAAATATAGAAAGAATAGACAATTTTGTCTAAGGTCACAGATGTTCTTTGCAGAAGCATAGAACAGAATAGATTTTTTTAAACCTATTATCTGTCTGCTTGTCAAGCCCCCTACATATATTTATACCCTAGTTCTTGGTTCATTTAAACAAGTGAGTGATTAGCAATAGCTAAAATCAGAAAAGGGGGTGGGAAGGAGGGGAGAAAAATCCCTTCCCTTATTAGTCTGTATTTCTTACCACCCAACAATCAAACCTGCCAGACTCATGGTTGATTGCTAATCTAGAGGAAGTAATTGTTAATATTTATGTAGTTCATAGTGCTTACTCTCTGATATTATTTGCCTTTCTTCTCATGTATTAATTATGTGAAATTTAAAAGCTTCTGTGATGAGATGTATTTTTGCATCTTACTTAATGAATTTGATTGGAACCTTTGCTACTATACCAAAGAGTTTCCATAATAGTTGGCTGAAAAATAGGTCCCCTTTTCTTAGCACATTTGTGGATGCTAGGAGATAGAAGTTATTTTGGCATATGCATTCCTCAATTATTGCTATTTTAAATCTTTTTCTTCATAGTTTTAGTTTCTAAATGCCTGAAGAAAGTCTAAGCTGAGATTATCAAATCCTCTCCCCTTCGCTGTGTCTATGCATGCAAATATGTATAGAACATTTACTTTATACACACATACATATATACACAAATATATGCATATATCTGTGTATGTCCATATATACACACATACATATGTATACAACATACATGATGGGTTTAGGTATGTGTGTATGCTAAAATTAAAAGAGTACTGGTCTCAGAGACGGTATAGACAATATCATACTAGCAGCTCAGCCTAACAGTAGGGAGGTAGATTTGAGGCAATTTAGAGCAAAGATTTTGAAACTTTGCCATTGCAGCAGAATCCTTCAGTTGACACAAAACTTTGGCAAAACCTTTGTCATAAAATCCTCTAAAATTATTATTTTAATGCCAGTCAACAAGCCAATGAAAGTTAAAAAAAGTCCCAAACAGAAATTTAGGTTATTTTAGGGTCCTTGTAGCACAGTTTGAGAAACACTGCCTTAGAGCACAGGTAAGTGATGTGTTTATGTAGAAGGTAACTATCAACTTTCCCAGGTGTCCCTCCCTAGCAGAGGTGAGAGGTGCTATTTTAGAATCTTGTAGTTTGATATCCTGGGTTTCTAAACTCCCAGTTGGAAAATTTTTGTTAAGAGGGATGACGATGCTAGAGAGGAGAGAAGATGATTTGTGTGTAGACCCAATTTTAGAGTATTTTTCCTAGTGCAATTAGGAGATAAGCAGAAGCAGAAGATATTTAAATGGAAAGGGATCTCTGTCAATAGAAGGAGTGTCAGTTTTTTTTCCATGTAACCTTGGAACAAGTCACTTTCCTCCCCTGGGATTCAGTTTCTTCATGTATAGAATAAGGAGGTTGCACTAGAGGATCTCTGAAGGCTTTCCTGCTCTGAATGATATGATTCTGTTTCTGACCTCAGTAGGATTGCTTCTGTAAATCTTCACTCTCATTGTTGATTCTGAACCATCCTGGATACTTGGTGCCTTTTGATTGAGAGCCTAGGGTTGTTTCTGTCTCTCACGCCAGCAGGTCCCCTTAGACTATGTTGATATACCTCCTTCTTAATAGCCTCTGACAGTCTTGATTCCAGCAGGATATTCCCTTCCACACAATAGTCGAAATAGGGAAATGTAGGCTCAGAGAGAATGAGCCCTCAGCCCTGGAGAAAGTTGGAAAAGCATTTCATAGCCTGTGTTCAGTCTAACGTCCTATTCCAACCAGCTACTCATTTTAAGTCGGGCTGTTTTGTGTAGGAACACAAAGGACAAAAGCAGGGAGTAACTTAGTGCTTAATAAATGCTTGTTGACTTAATTTAGAAATGCCACTGTTACCTGTCTCAGCACTGGCTGTTTTGCTTTCTCAGTTTCTCAGCCATGCACTATACCCCACATTGAAATGAAATCATGGTGAAATATGGCAACCCCAAAATATAATTCAATTCCATCAGGTACGTATTTTTGTAACTCAAATACTTACTAAAGTTAAGGTGAAAGGCAGCATAATGTAATGGACGGAGAACTGCCTTTAAAATCAGGAAGATATACATTTGACTGTCTGGGTTACTCAGTTTCTTCACTTGTAAAAAAGAGATAATAAGAGTATCTATTGCCTCTGGTTTGTTGTGAGGATCAGATGAGATAATATTTGAAAAATACTTTGCAAACCTTAAAATGCTATGCAAATGCTAGCCTATGAATATTATTTTAATGAGTCAATCAGATATTCTCATTATTTTTTGTCTGTTCCCTAAATCCTTTGAGGAAAGTCTTATGATTCTTTTTTCTCTATCTGAATGACAAATACCCTGCAGAATTTAGGCTATTTTTACTTTAGGAAATCTTGGTAAGGTTAAATAAATTCCACAATGAAAGTCATTCAATTTCAAGAATCTGAGGTGCTGATACATTGGACAGAGTTTGAAATTGGCATGGCACAACACATCAGCTGCTTGGTAAGGCATTTATAAACTCATAAATAGATAGATAAATGATTTCCTTCTTTCTGGGATTATAATGGCATTTTGGTCTGGTGATTTTCAATGAAATAGAGCATGGTGAGGATTTTTTTTTGATGAGCTATTATAAAAGCGGTCAATCCTAATGAATTTCTATCAATAGAGAAACAATTTGTATTTCTGGGAATGGAAGTTTAAATAATTCTCATTTAAAAAAAATTCTTGGCTCCATTGTTTCATAATTATTTCTAGATAATGTTGTTAGACAACAGAAATTATAAAGATAAAATAAATTCTCCTGGAATTAAGATGTTTTTAGGGTAATTATACTATAATAATACTTTGTGCTTTATAAGTAGTATTTCATGAGCCTGTTTTTCATTCTAAATAGCTGATAGTGCTATACAACTGCTAATTAGCTAGTTTATTCCCCAGTGACTCTCTTAGTCAGTGCCTCAGATTTCCGCTAAGTAGGTTGGATTGTCAAACTTCTTACCTATCCCGAAGCACCTTTGCTTTATTTTCCCCAGGAAATATATTCCTGAAAAGCTGTGTGTCAATGGAATCATACTTCAAAGGCAGGAGCAAAGCCAGACTTTTAAAGAAAAGTTATGATGGGGGAGGGAAGGCTTTGGACGCTGAAGAATTCTCTTGCAAAATTCACAATCCCTCTCTGATTTGTTGCTTTTGTATACTCAGTGGTAATGGTAGTCAACTGAAGCAAATGGTCTTAAAGCAAAGCACAGCTGTGCTTATCCTGGGCCTGTACTGCACCTGTGGGGCAGCTAGGAGGAATCAGGATGCAGCCTTGGGGGTGGGGTTGGCTGGGGAGAGTAAGAAGTGATAGAGGAAACCAGTGTGTAATAGGTACTTCAGAGGAGAAGCTCCAATTTCTTATCTAATAGTTGAAAAGTACTGCGGTGATAGCCCCAGAAAAGCCTGTCTTTATTATATTTTTATTAGTACATGGAATGTCCTTGCAATTATAGTTCCCATTTCAAGGTTTACAAAGGGTTTTCCATCCTTTACAAGTCTGTAAGCATCTTAATTCTTAGTATTACTCTTTTATAGATGAAGAAATAAGACTCAAAAAACTCAAATGACTTACCCAGGGCCACACATCTAGTAAATGTGGAGGCTACATTTCCAACTTAGGACTCATCTGATTCCAAGTCCTATATACTTTTCACTAACCCATGTTATTTTTTGTTGAATATCTAGTGTTGTTCGGTTGTGTCCAACTCTCTATGACTCCATTTGGGTTTTTCTTTGAAAAGATACTGGAGTAGTTTACCATTTCCTTTTCTAGCTCATTTTACAGATGAGGAAACGGAGGCAGAGTTAAGTGACTTGCCCAGGGTCACACAGCAAGTAAATGTCTGAGGCCCGATTTGAACTCAGGTCGCCTTGACTCCAGGCCTGGCATTCTATTCACTGTGTCACCTTGCTGTTATACAGAATATCTATTAGGAAAAACAAAGCAAACACTATGGATCAAAGACCCCATCTATCTGGCTTGACATTTCATCCTAGACAAATGTGAATCTCAACCATTTTTAATATATCTCAGAAGAGATCCTACAGACAATTTCAGTAACCTGTTCTAGTGTTTAACTTGTCTCAATATTTCTGAGAGGCAGATGACTTTTCCCTTGTAGAAGATGACCATGAGTTTTCAAATTTATGTAATGAGCCAGCTAGTTTTATGATGATTTTGTGCCTCTGTCTTTTCCTCCTTCATCACACTGGATGTGCTTGTCATCCTATAAATGGAGTCCATATTAACCATAAGTAAGAAACGAACCCCAACCAAAGCATTCCTTCAATGGTTGTACTTGATGGTGATGTTTTAGGATTTGTTTTCTAATCCTGGGGACCTTCAAACTTGACCAAGATTGTACAACTAATTAGTGATACAACCAGGCCTAGAACCCACATCTCCAGCTCAAAGTCCAGGGCTCTCTTTTTCAGTTGTTTTTCAGTTATGTCTGACTCTTTATGACTTTAGAATTTCTTGGCAAACATAATAGTTTACCATTTCCTTCTCCAGCTCATTTTACAGATGAAGAATTGAGGCAAACAGGGTTAAGTGACTTGCCCAGGATCACACAGCTAGTAAGTATCTGAGGCCAGATTTGAATGGGGGAAGATGAGTCTTCCTGATTCTAAGCTCAGTGCTCTATCCCAGTGCTATTCCAGTGTACCACCTAGCTGCCCTTGGGGATCTTCAAGTGCCCTAGGATATAAGTATGTGATCTCTAATAGTTTATAGTTTTCCTAAGGATACTTCCAGAACTTCAGCGTATCACTTGGGAAGGCAGTAAGATGATCATGCTTAAATACTCAAAACTATAGTTGAACCTGGAGGCAGCTCCTGGAGGCAGAGGTAGAGTGACCCTCCTGTCTGATACTCAGATGAGTGTCCCTGGGGTAACATTGCATGACGCTTTGAATTTACTTGGGGCAGCAAAAACTATTAATCTCTTTTCTTTTTACTTTAGAAATTTTATATTGCATCTCATAAACAAGAGACATTAATTACTTTAGGAGATACAGTGAAAATGAGGTTAATATATTGTCTTAAGTAAGATGGTGATTCTACATAAGGTGGTTACTGAATTAGGCAAAATTAATTTGTTTTATGCACTCTGTGCACTAATCAAAACAGCATGCCTGTTGTTCTCTGCACCTGATACTCCGTCTTCTACTTTTCATACCAAGAATGCTTTCTTTTCCCACCTTTTGGAGTTCTTAGCCTCTTTGAGGTTCAATCCAAGTGCTGTCTCCTTTAAGAAGTCTTTCTTGATTCTCTCAGATGCCCTAGTACCCCTTTGCCCCCATCGTCATGTGTCTATATAATACATGTGTGTTTATGTGTATATACACACACATACACATATGGTATATATGTCTTTGTATATATGTGTGTATATACACACATACGGTATGTATATCTGTATATATATACATATATTTGTGTATATGTGTGTATGTGTGTATTCAAAGCATATGTTGTTTATATATGTGTGTACACTATGCATATACGCATATACACATATATGTATATACGTATGTATGTATATATATACATACATACGTATATACATATATTTGAGGGAAAAGGCTTTCTTTCTTTGATCTTTGTATCTCTAGTATCTAGCCCAGTTCTTGGCTTATTGTAAATGCTTCATAAATGCTTATTGATTTATTCCTTGAAAGTCTGACCAAGTTGGAAAGCTTTCAGTATGGACCCAGTGATAGACAGTTTTGACATCCATTGACCAGACAAGGTGCTTTCATCACTAGGTTGGCTAGAGAAAGATGACTCTTTTAGTCATCTATAGAGTTGCTATGGCTCAAGAATACAGAGAAGAGCTGTGATCTGTTCCAGTGGAGGGAAGTTCTACACTAATGAAATCATACATCTTCAAGGTGTTGAAGAATATTTTAAACCAACAGGATGTCTGAGATAGGAACTGGAACTGTGATTTAAATGAAACTCCTGCATGATTAACTCCCTCTACTAATACAGGCTGGCAACTTCTCTGTAATTTATGATTTTAGAGTTGCCTAGCATTCTGAGGAGTCACACAGCTAATACGTGTCAAAGCTTGGACCTAGCTCCTCCTAGTTCTGAGGCTAATGCTCTATCTACTGTGCCACACTGCATTTAGAACCATGTGATAAACTTATGTAGGCCTAAATCTTGAATTACACAAATTGAAGCCAATGTAACTCTTAAGTTGCTAAATAATCCACGAGTACATAATAGTTTATAGGTCATAGTTTAGGGAATTATGATTGTACCAGATTGCCTTCTCCTTCGTCTTCCATAGGTGGAGAGAATTTATGCAACTCACAGCTCATATAATGCCTTCCAATATCATCGGCTGACTGCCTGCCCTGATCTCAGGAGACGGTGGCGTATATAATCCAGGCAAGCCTTAGAATCAGTAAGGTTTGAATTGTTAGCCCTCTATAACCCAGCAGCATCTACCCTACAAAATAATTTCCCATGGACCATCACCAATTGTTAAAGCATTGGCTCTTTGTCTGGGAAAGGGAAAGATCTGAGAGGGCTGGAGGAGTCTTTTGGGGATAGGTTAGTCAGAGGGCTTATTGAGCAGTGAAGGAGTTCTGCTCTAGGACATGTCTGAGGACCTGTGAGAGTTAGGAGGGGTGTGGTCTCTATCTTTTCTTTTGGCTTGGCTGTCACCATTCATTTTTCATCCTGTTCTGTCCAGGTTACTAAAGGTCTTAACTTAAGAAAACCTCCAACAGTGCTGCATTGACTAAAGGGTCATTATGCCCCTGAAAACAACAAAAAATTGCAACATAAGTAGAAAGGAAAAATAACATCACTTCACATGCATACCGTTTTCCTACTTCTTGTCCTTAAGTATGTCTTTCCTTTTAGGATTGGTCTAACTGCTAAATAATAACAATAAATTCCCAGCAACTCTTAATAAGATCATACCAAAGAAAAAGAAATCGACAAATACTGTGTTGATTTAAAAGGAAATAATTTTATTACAAATTTGAAAAAGAAAATTTTATTTTTGAATAAAAATTTATTTACAATGAAGTACATTTTATTAATAAATCTTTCCCATGCTTCCCAACTTCTGTGCATCTACATTTCTCTATAGTAGGTAGTTATTACTAATTTGGATAAGGAAATGCATTTCCTGCTATTAAATTTCAGTTTAAAACGAGTCAGTGATTTATACAATTATTTGGTGTGGTTTGGAGGAAGAGAGGTATGAGGTAAAGGGGAAATTTATTCATAGATGTAAAATTTGTAAGGAATGCCAACATTCATGAACGAGAATTATCTTTAAATATATCCCTGCAGTCAGGCAAAAGCAGGGTATACTGAATTTTGATTATCTTTTGAATTTTCCAGGCACATACCTGATAAAAAATGGCTCTGCTGTATATTACTTTCTTTGAGTCCAGAATATTTCTCAAAGTAGATAATTCATCTGATAAAGTTGCTTTATAAACCCTTTGTGCATTTTAAAACAAAGAACCCTTATAATAGTGTAAAAACCTCAATAACCAACAGGGATGGATAGTACCACCGGTGTCAAACTGTACCTCCCAATCCTAATATTAAAAAAGAAAAGGAAATCTATTTTATTGCAGCTTTTGAAAATGCTGGCTGAATCAGAGCAGATCCAAGGTTTTGTAGACTGTCTAGAGTGGGAACAAAAGAACTCGACCAAGCTGCAGCAAGTATATAGATTCCAAGTTCAGAGTTTTCATGCCATGTTGTTTACTCCTGAAAGGCATTAAAGGTAGTCAATTTCACAGCAGCTGACCAATGTTAACAGCTCAGATGGTG
>JAQQSK010013274.1:0-11545 GCA_028658325.1 Potorous gilbertii
CTGTAAATGCTCACTGGACATTTGCTGATGATGACAATGATCCCTACCAGAGAAGTGGAAGCAAAATGAGAAAATAAGAAATCACTTCCAATCCCTAGCAAAGTATTTTTCTGAAAGGGCCTCATTTCTCTGCTAATTTTTAGATATTCCAGAATGATACCTCCTCACAAAAATAAAGCCCCAAATAGCCAAAGTACGTATCTCAATGATTTACTTGTTTCTCCAAAGTTGAATTATCCCTGGCAGCTGTTATGATTGGTGGCAATCTTGTGTAATTTCATAGTTCTCAGAAGGGAATTTTGTCTCTACAAAATTCTACATCCAGAGCATGTACTCTGACATGGAAAGGGTCTTGCTAGTAAGGAGGATAGAGGGACTCTGTTACAGCTTCCAGGGGCAGTAGCTTACTCATAAGTAACTGGTTTTTCTCCAAACATAGAACGATTAACTACTGGAACTTATTAAAGTAGGTTAAAGTAAGTATAGCTGGGGCAAGGTAACATGGAGAACAGTCAAATTATTGGACTATAAAACATAATAGTTTGAGGAAATAGTTTCAAGCATAGTGTATTATGAAAGCGTGGAAGAAAAGATCCTGCAAACTTAGACAAATCCTAAAAGAAGACAACATGGTCAACCTAGACAAATAGTCCAAAGGTAGTGGTGAAACAGAAGAGACCCTATTCTGGTGCGTAAGAGACAGGTCACCTCCACCAGACCTATTTAAAAAGAGGTCAAATAGTTCCAGTACAGGACAAATAGGCACTAGATGTGTGTGTGTTCATCCTTTGTTGCCAAAGAAGACCATGCCATCAGAGAGAGAAATGATGACATGACTTGCACTTGACTTTGTTTTGACTGAGGGAGGGCTGTGAAGGTCACCAGCCTCACTTCTCCTCCAGAGCCATCTGAATCCAGAGACCTGATATTCCTCAGGATGACTGGAGATAACCCAGGATAAGGCAATTGGGGTTAGGAGGCACTAAGGATTTAGAACAAAGAAAGCTCTGGCCACTAAAGGAAAAGTTTTATCTACAAGCCTTGGAGATTTCATGTTCAGCCTTCGAATAACTCAGTCTAGGGAAAGACCCAGAAATTTCACTTCATGAATGCCTAGAACCTTGAGATGAGTGCCATGAAAATATTCCCTATAGAGAGCAAAGTCAGAAAGGACATATTCATATTCCCATTCTCATACTTTCTCTCTCTCTCCACTTTTCCCTCTCTCTCTTCCCCCTTCCACCCCAGGTATTTACCCCATTTCTAGATAGATAGGGTCTGGATGTCTCAGGCTCAGCCTAAAGTCAATGAACCCCAGGATAACATGAAAATACCAGTCACTTTTACAGCTTCTTGGGACAAATTCTTCCATCTTTGGAGAAATAAAAATTATACAGAAAGGGTATTTTGAAAATTGATGATTAAATAAGTCATATATAAGCAGAGACAAAATGGTAGCCCAAGAGAACAAGAAAGAGCAAGTTACTATAGCTGAAATTCTTCCTAGAATTCCAAAACTAAAAGAGCATTCTCATTAAGTCAATCCCCTTGCCTCCAAGTCTGGCATATCTAATTCACTCAGCTAGAAGAAAATTTACTCTGCTTTTTAAAAAATCCTTCTGTCACATCAAAATAAACAAACAGATAAATAAATAATCCTTAAAGTACATTGTGACTAAGGTTAAGCATATCTGCTTCATACTCTGTCTTCTATAAAGATGAAGAAAGCAATACATTGGAAATATTTATGAAATAACTATCCAGCAACTCCGTGGTTAAAATGTTTGACATACACTCCCCTCCCCTCAACCCCAACCACCACCCCATAAACTATTTACCATTTACTGATAAGTTTTCATAGGTTTAAGGCTGACAATCTCTGAAAGCAGTAATTAGCTGGCATGAAGGAGTTCAAGCCTTTACCAACCTCAGAGTAGCACAAAAGGAACAACTGTGCCTTAAGTATTTCTAAATTCACACAGCAATCCTAGCCACCCACAGACTTGTAAAGGAAATGGGTGATCAAACTCTATAACTGGGCTGGAAAAAAAAAAACCCAACTAGACAGAAAGCCAGTTTTCATTAGTGAAACAATTTATATGTTTCACCTCCCACAATAAAAAGAAAGAAAATACTTTGCTCCTGTTGGTTCCCATTAAAATGTTTGTCCTTTATTCTCTATTTTCTCCCTTCCCCCCCCAAAAATGTGTAACAGTGGTGAAAGAGAACAAGCCATTTGGCTTTGTACAGACACTTTCTCAAATTACCAGTTTGTATTGTGTATTCTCAGAGATAAATGTAGATTTATTTGTCCACCCACTTGGTAGAATGCAAAACATCAACTTATTTAAGAATGCTCAAAAAGGACGAGTATATACAGAGAATCATCTGGAATGGGGGCACTGGTATGCCAGGGTTTCTGGGCAGAGATGTGCCCAAATCCTGGCCCATAAGTTGCTTAGGTTCTGAATCTTTCAATTAATCCCTCTGTTAGGTCAAGTTTGTATCCTTAAATTAACTCCAGTGTCTCTGAGAATATCCCCATCTCCTACCTAATTATTATGTGCTGCTTCATGCCCTAAATACCAAAAGCTACTCTTTGAGCATATAACAAGTGAAATAGTAACTACTTCCCATGTTTGTTGGCGAATTAATGGTCCAGGCTAAAGGAGAAAATTAAACTAAAATCTAGCCAACAAATCAATTTCAGATTAAATACGCTGACCAATTCAGCTTCCAGAGAGCAGATGATGAAATATACTTCTCTTAGTGGGGAGGGTAGAAGTTTTTTTGACGACCAATGCAAAATGTTCTATAGATGTGGTTCCTCTATTGGTCAATTTTGTATAACTTCTTTTCTTTGTTACAGGGAGAATTTCATGCGGATAGGTGGGACTATATTTGGAAATAACTGATATAAAAAACAAAAGACAAAGAAAACTAAAAATTACTGTCCTTCAGATTCCTTTCAACTTATGTCTGGAATAAATCAAAATCAAGTCAACATTCATTGCTTTTTCTACTTCAATATCAACTGAAGAAATCTTTCAGAAATTGGTGAAAAACAATTTTATGGAAAGAGTTCATCAGAGATAGTGTAGCAGACTTTTATATTATGAAAAGCAATTGATTTAAACCTTGTTAGCGACTGGAGTCTTTACTCTAATAGCATAATGATGAATGAAGAAGTAGGCGGAGATCTGCTCACATAGACAAGAATCTGTATCAGCAAGCATAGCATTTCTCTGACCACCTTATATTTCTCACCAAGCTACATGTTTGCAGCTACCTATACACTAAATCCCTGCAGGCACACATTCTATTTACTGTACGCCATCCTGGAAAATAATCATGGAATGAGCTCACTTTGGCAGGTGAGCTGAGAATCAGGCAGTAAATATTTGGAACAGGTGAAGAAGACAGGCCAGCGACTTCCTAGGACCTCCTTGTCCACTAGGATAAGGGGTTCATGTTCTAAGAGAAGAAGCTGGTTTATTTCTCTTCTCACTACTCCAGGAAGGCTGAAGAGAAGTAAGGGAAAGGGAGACATCTGACACAAATTAACTTTAAACAAAGAGATAAAATGATATAGTGAAAAGAAGGTTAAACAAAAGTTTAGGAGAAATCTGGATTCAAATCCTGACTCTGATATGTACTAGATGTCTGACCTAATAAGCCTCTGTTACCTCATCAGTAAAATGAGGGTTATAGCTCTAGTATCTAGCTCACAGGGTATAAAGACAAAAATGAGATCATGAAGCATTTAGCAAATTTCACAGTGCTAACATAAAAATGTCAGCTATTGTTATAAATTATTATGAGAAAAATTTCCAAGTAAGCAACATGTGTGTTTAGTAGCTCCTATCTTTTCATTTTCCTATCTTTTGACACATCCTTTTCCCCTTTCCTTTCCAAAGCTTTCATTTTCACTACCTACTATGCCAACCCACTTGCCTCTCTCCTTTGCTGCAACACTCCCACATTCCAAAATTACTTTTTACTTCCTATTCCCTATTAACTACATCAAAATTCTCATTTCTTCAGCACATATCAGTTGAGTGTTAAGAAAACAAATGCATAAAATGTCAATGTCTGATAACCTGCACCTCTCAACTAGAAAAGATCTCTGCTAAAATATCATCTAGTAGAGGAAAATATTTTGGGACTGGAAAGTGAGTGGTGCATCTTTCCTTAAATCATCTCATTCAACCCACTCCCCTACATAAGGCAGGTTTTGCAGGAGAAAAGGGAAGAAGGAAAAAGACTTCTGTGATGCCTAGTGCCTTTCTCCTTCAGGGGAATTGAAGGTTGCCATTTCTACCCAGCTTACTCAGTATATCCTATGTCATCCTCTACCTTTAGCATTTTACCCTGCAAAACTTAATCTCTGAACCACAATGAAAAGACATGGTTGTAGGAAGTGAGGAACGGCCAATGTAGTCACTGTACTGTACGCTGAAAAGGAGCACTGTCCTTGGTGTCTGGAAGAAATGGGTTCAAATCTTACAAACTTTTCTGAACTTCAGGTTCCTTATCCACAAAATGGGGATGATAAAAATAGTATCTTTCCCAGAGGATTGTTGTGATGACTAAATGAGATTACATATCAAATTGTAAATTGCAAATTGTAAAGTTCTGTATAAATATCTGTTACATTATCCGAGTAAAAGAGGTTGGTTCACGCTAATCTAAGTGTGTCCAGGGACTTCAGACTATGTCTTCCCTTGTTCCAACCTCTGAGACTTGGTATATCTGTCAATCTGAGATTTCTGGAAAATCTATATCATGGGTGCTCCCATTCTGAGAAGTAAGTAGGTCCCGATGCTTGAGTCTTCCACATTGCAAATCCGGAGATATTCAGAGGACCCTCAGATCAGTTTCCTACACAGTTCCTCTCACTTGACCCCAAAATTACTTGGTTTGATTATCTAATAGTAATACTAATAAGAAGCATTCGAATCAATGGTTTATCATTTATATATAATAGCTATGCAGGAAACTATGAACATTACCAACTAGGATGGCTAGATTTTGCTGTAATTCTTATTTAATTAAAACACTAAACTCTTCTTATATAAACTCAGTTTCCTGGTTGTTATCCATAGGATCATTCAATCACAACTTTAACAAGTTAAAGAAACTCTGTCTACTAGATTCTACATAAGCGCTTCATCCTGAGCTACTGGAATTTTATAAATGACCCCTTCAGCGGCTCTTACTAAGTTGAATCAGTACAAACAACAAGATGTGGGAAGAAAGTGCATGGTTGAAAGGCAAAAATAACTATACCTATTAGTAAGTTACACAGTAGAGACTAAGAAGGGAATTTTCAGAGAGCAATGTCCCCAAAATTACTGCCATGGACTAGGACAGAAGTAGAACTAAACTGTGACCCAAAAGTAACTTTTTGAGATTCCTTGCCCACTGCAAGAAATATTGATGCCCCTATCACTAATCAAGCAGATACAGGTAATTCCATCCCTTTCACCCACTTGGGAAGGAAAGTGTAACTGAGATCTAATTTTTAGGACCTTGAAAGCTCAAAGCATCTAACTTTGGGGGAAAAAAAGTGATGCTCATGTTTTTGTACTGATAATAAATGCAGCTGGGGAGAGGAAACTTTCATTTGGGGGGTCATAGTCTAAAATTTTAGGGAAAAAAGGCCAACAAATTAGGCCTACTAGGAGATTCTTAAAGCTAGAAGAGATTTTAAAAATCATTAAGTCCAATCTTTCATTTTACAAATGAAGAAAATGAGAGACAAGATAATTTGACCTAGAATATAAAATTAGCGGCAGAAATGGGATTTGAAACTAGGACTCCCGAATTCATTCCATTTCTCTTTCTACCACAGTAGGATGCCTCTAGAATTTTGCTAGGTATGGACAATTTATTTACACTCTGCTTTTCCATTCCTAAGGTATTCCTTATGTTAGCAAGTACATATAGCTCAAAAAGCAAACAGTACAGATAGTCTTAAAAGTTACATCCTGAAATAGAATCCTATTTTTGACAAAACTTTTATTCAAATAGTGTTGACAGCATGAATTAGGCCCTAAATGGGCAGAAACTGAATTCTGAAGAACTTTGCCAAGCACAATAGTATACTGCAGGAAGAACCAAGCTACCTTTGTCAGCTGTTGCTCAGAAGAAAAACCCAAACCAAACACAGTGTTTGCTCTGCTGTCTGCCCACTGGCCGAATTTCTGCGATGTTTTGGTGAAAGTCATATTAGGTGTGATGGTGCTGTTGATAATCACCTGCAGAAGAAAAAAAAAAGAGTACAAGGAGAAAAAACTACATTAGAAACCAAACTGTCTACTTTTGAGCCAAAATATTAATTAATAAACGACCTCCTCTGCTTAGATATATTTGGTACTCATTTTGAGAGAAGAGTTCAGTTAAGGAACAGCAGACAGTGAGTCTAAATTAGGATCCTCCAAATTGCTGGTGGGAGAAATGATTTTCTAATCATATAATATTTTGGAGAACTGCTATTTATTTTCCCCTAAAAGCTGCCACCTACTAGAACTCCCATTCTGTGGCACCAATGAGCCCAGAAATGTCATTGCTTTCTCTGAAAGGGTAGCTATGACTGTAAGTTGCAAGAATCTCAGTGGTCACTCACATGCAAACCAGTTACCTAAGCTTCCTAATCTGCATATTCAAATGAGATGGTAGTTCAGCCAATCACTACAAAGTCTTCTAATCTTCTAGCTGCCAGAATCCCAATGTGAGCTCTTTGATCAACCATATCTTTCTTTCAGCCCCAGCACTTCACATAGTTCCTGGTATAGACTAAGCACTTAAGCTCTTGTTGAATGACCCCCTTGAACACCACCAAATGAACTCCCTATGGATTTTATGGCTGTGGTTATTTTGCTTAACCACCTCCCTGCTCCCCTCTCCAAGGCTGCATTTTTACCCTATGTGCTTAAAATTAAATGATGCCAGCTGCTAATCTTTAGAAAGCCAGGCCACTCTCTTAAATGTTGAAAGAAAAAAACAGTACAAATCTTGGTAAGCCTGACTCTAAGAAAAAAATCATGACCAATATTTATGGATGACTATGATTGGAAATTTTTTTAAAGCCTTAGAAATGTAACCTATTTGACAAGACACAGTTTACAATCTTCATTGTTTCTAGTTATTTACAGGTGGTTTCTCTCATTAGAATATGAGCTCCTTGAGGGCTAGAACTGCTTTTGTCTTTCTTTGTATCCCCACAGTTTACCTAAGTGCCTGGCATATTACTAAATGTTTGATATTTGTCTGTTGACTGACACTACAGGGAAGGAATGGTAGTCATTTGAGCAAGAGTCCTAAAAAGGGAAATTACCAGTAAACTCAGTAATTAAAGGGATGTTCATGTTTGTTGATTGTACTCAACGAATAGCATTTGAGCTTATATACCCCAGAATCACTATTTTATCAGAAGACAGAGAGATTTCTTAAATATGTATGAATTCCACAAAAAGGTCAGTGGTAGAGAAATAACAGATAAAGAGAGAAAACAAATTATCTCTAATAGGAACTCACAGGAGAGAGAGTAAAAAAAAGATACCTACGAACTTGCTGTTTTGGAAACACATACCAAGTAGTCGCAGAAAAATGTGAATTTGACAACAGTCATTATTGAGAGGAAAAAATGAGATAGAAAATTATGAGCTCTTACGGGGTTTTCACTGAGTCCTGGTCTACGTCAAAACAGACAAAAACTCTTTGACTGCTTTTGGAGGAACTTTACCAGGAACTCTTACATGCCTGCATTAATATATTCTTCCAAAAACTTCAAACACCCTTTAAATATTTTAAATCCCTAGAAATAATAGGAACTCAGTCTTGTCGCAGGTGGTTGTAGTCCCTGAATTACCAATTAGATGGTGTAAGGCATATAACAGTCCTTCAATAAATATTTGAGGAATGGATTTTTTCTAAGGTAGGTCTCAATTCTAAGACTCTATGAATATATTACAATCATACTATAGTTCCACTCAACCCAACCAAAGGACAGATAGCCTGTCTAGTTAACTAAGCAAAAGCTTTTGAAAGGTAGTTTCAAAATTATACCTAGTTAATGGAGGGTAGGAAGGGGGTGGGAGGATGATTCATTTTTCTGGCAAACTCTTCCAAAGTCATCAATGAGTCAAACATTACTAAAGGCTTACTATGCACCAGACACTGTGCTGAGTTATAAGGCTACAGAGAAAGGGCAAAAATAGCCCCTGATCTCAAGGAGCTCATATTCTAATGGAGAAGACAAAACATTTATAAATAGATACATACAAGATATGCAGAGTATGTAGAAGGTAGGAGGCATAATGAAATCAAGCAGAATGACAGTCCAACTAATGAATACTATGTATGAGCAGAAAGCTCCTGAGAAGGAAGTTCATCTTAAGCATGTTTCCTACTAATCTGTGAAGGCCAAAAATCTCACTAACATCTTATATCTGTAGTTAAGCAGTTGAAGGTAAAACGGGCCTATGAAAACGTCTACAACCCACTAGCCCTCTGTAAGCCTCTGACAACATCCCCAGCTTTCCCTTTCAACACTTTTTCCCTTCAAGGAAATCTTACTTCCTCTTGCCCCCTCCCCATACAGGTACCCAGTGTCCTCTGGATCTCTTAACATTCACCCTTCTTTCAAAACAGAAAAAGGCATCAATCATTTCTACTTACTGATGAATTAACTGAAGTTGTCTGCAATGAACAAGGTGTGTGTGTGTGTGTGTGTGTGTGTGTGTGTGTGTGACCTCAGTGTGTTACCTAAGCAATTTATTTCCAACTGTGCAATGAAAAATGGGAAAGCGGATGGGGAAGGTAGCTGAAATCACACCGCAAGGTGCTTATTCTGCTGGCACTGAAGATAAATCTAATTAAGTTCTTTCAAGGTAACTGAGAAATAGGAAAGTCCAAAGGGAGAATCTCTCCCAGGTCCTATCTCCCACTTCCCTGGGGAAGCCATCAGAAGTATCTTGCAGATGGAGATCTAATTTCTTGATATCAAAAAACTTCCTGGAGTCGAGATGCCAGGCTCTCCTAGTTACCAGCAGCTTTTTCCTAAGAACTTGGAAACAAGTCAAGTCAACAGGCATTTATTAAGTGCTTTTTATGTGCTAAGCACTGAGTTAAATGCTAGGATCTTTCCATCTTTCTTCCCCTTCTTTTCCCTGCTTGGGCACAGGTCAGCCTCCCTCCCTTAATCTTGATCCAACTTTCCATTACCTTCTACCTCAAGACTCCCAGATGCATATTTTATATTTTCCAACACATCTGAGGCTTCTTTAGTTAATATATAATTACCTTTGTATACCTTTACCTCCCTTATCTGCCATTCTGAAGGGTGTCCAGTGTTTCTTGTATCATTTCTAACTCTGATAACAGACGTTTCTGACAAAGTAACTAGAATACGTTTTGCTTAAAAAAAAGTGTGACTACAGCCTTGGGGGATACACTAAAAAAGACCCAGATCAATTACTCTAGTAATACAAGGCTTAAGGCAAGTAAGGCCTCCCAGCAGGAGTAATTCAATATCTTCCTGGAATTTTACTACATATTCTAGTGAATACTCCTTAAAATCCATAGATCAGAAGGGACCTCCCAGGTCACCTAGTTCACAAATATGTACCAATGATATATTTTGGGAAGGTAGGAAATAGTATATGTTAAAGAACTTGCAGGAATATTTCCTGGATAGTTCATAGGAGCTTATAATTTTAAAGCTGTAAATATATCAGTCACTATGTGACCCTAACTATCGCTTAGAGGATTGATGCCTAAGGAGTTTAAGTGACTCACCCAAGGTCTTACAAGCTCATACATACAGCTGGGACAATACTATGCAAATGACAGTGGAAGACCCAGGTGTCTTAATTGTTGGGCCAGTTTACTTTTTGTCGCATGATGCCTTTTCAAATGATTGTAGCATAGCAAATAACCCCTTAGAGTTCTAGGAAGCTCAAGAAATGCTTATGGACCTCACTGCCCTAAAGCATACACAACAGAAGAAAATAAAATGGGAAAGTGGAAAGGACAAGAATAGTGAAAAAAGATTCCAAAAAGACACTAATAGCAAATGGCAACAGCATTACCTCTATATTTTGCTTACTGTTAGCAAATGTAGTTTTTTTTCAATCTCCAACAAGATCTACAGCCTGATTTCATATTTATAGGCAGCTTCCAAGACAGTAATGGTTAGCAGTAAATTTTAAATCCTCTTGTACTGACACAAAAGAAACTAAGGTGTTTACTTTTGTCAGTTTTTTTAAACATGCAACGTAGTTTACACAATAGATGTATTTTTCAGAAATGAATTTTATTATCAACATCATTATGTTTTAACTGCCATAAGTGATCTCTTTCTCTCTTTTAAACTCTTATAGATTTTATTACACTGCTTGGTATTATAGTTATTTGTGTACATTTAGTATCTTCTATACTATATAGGTAGTTTAGTAAATGAGGCAAAGTTGGGGAATGGAAATCATTGACCTTGAAGTGGACTTCAAGTCTTGACTCAGCTTCTACTAGCAAGTCACTTAACCTGAGTCTCACTTCCCTTATCTGTAAAATGGGAATAACTCTATTTGCATTATTAACCTCAACGAGTTCTATATTCTGGTTTAATCAAATGAATATACAAATAAAGGTGAAACGACATATCTACTATTCTGGATAAGGCCCTAGGAAAGGGGTTAGAAAAGAGTCAGATTTAGAAAGGTGGCCAACTGGTTACCAGCCCAAGAATGCAAAAGGCTCAACTCTGCCAACTTTAGCATGTAGTTTGTCTATATGAAAGCATCAATTACTCCCCAGCCAATCTGCTTCCTTTGGAAGACAAGCATGAGTCACACAGTCAATCTAGAGGATGTTTTGCATTTGAATGTGAGAAGCCATCTGGACCAGCCCAAGCACTGAAAGTGGATGTTTGGATTGCATATTCCCAGCCTTTTCTTGCTTTGCTCTCTTTCCAGCAGAAGGACAAATGAAGAACCTACAAGGGACATCCTTAATTATGGTTGTTTGTTCCTGATTTCTTCATTTTGAATAAATTAGAGGATGACTTGGCATGTTAAGTCTTTTTAAAAGGGTCAGACTATATCAAGACATTTTCATGATCAATTAATCAATAAGCATTTATTAAGCACCTAATTACTAGCTGACTAGGTACTATACTAGGAACTAGGAATACAAAAAATATCAAATAATCCCTGCCATCAAGGACTTGCATGATCATTAGCTACTGGAAAGAATTTTGAAGAAGTAGTTATAGAAGAGAAGAGAGTCTTTCCTGTCCTCCCCTGCTTCCTAGTATATGTAAAGTGCTTTGTTAACCTTATCATCATCTTCCTGCATAGACTGAAAGCTCTTGGAGACCAGGCACAATCAACTCTTGAATGAGTCACTCTAGAATTTCACCAGAAACGAAGACTGTTCAGTTCACTGGACTCTGCTCTCAGCACCATCTTCTTTAAAAAAAAAAAAAAAGAACATTTGTCTTCCTCTGATCTTCTAGACCTTCTCCCACTTTCCGTTATTTTTC
>JAQQSK010013275.1:0-11545 GCA_028658325.1 Potorous gilbertii
ATTGGATATCTATTTCAGATGTTTGGGATACAGAGGCCTTGACTCCTATGTCTTTCCCTGACGGTAAGCATTCTTCTTCATCTTCAGAGATGAAGGTTGGAATCATTTGGTCACCAAGAAAGTAACCTTCTATGGTCTTAGTTTTTTTTCCCTTTTCTGGGCATTTTCCCAGCCAGTTACTTGACTTCTGAGAGTCCTCTCCACCCCCGTCTAGATCCACCCAGCTAGTGCTTGGGGTCTGAGATTCAAATGCTGCTCCCCTTTCTCAGGGCTTTCAGCAGCAGGCCTGGCTGCTATTCAATGAGAGTTTAAGTTCTGGTGCTCGGGTGAGGGCAGGGCCACCTCCCAGGCTCAGTTCCTTCAGGGGGTTTATGCAGAGACCTCCTGTAATGGAGCTGCTGCTGAGCTCCTGCCTGGTCTGGGATCTTCTGGCCACCTGCTGCCTCTGCTGCTGCCCCCCGAGGGGGCCCGAGTCATGGAGACACACCGCTCCCCTCTCAGCCCATGCAGACATCTCTCTCACTGACCTGTGAGTCTGCGGGTTGAGAGACTTTAGTAGCCGCTGGAGAATCTGTCCCTGAAGCCTGCTCAGATCTGCTCACTCCTCTCTTTGCCCCGTGGTGTGCGAGGGACCTTTGGGTTAGGTTTTTCAGGGTTCTCTGGAATGGAAATCTCCTTCACTGTGTTGCTGCGTGGCTTCCAGTGTTCCAGAATTTGTTGGAAATTCTTTTTAGAGCAAATCCATGGGCTGTGGTTCAGAGCCAGCATATGTGAGTCTTTCTGCTCCTCCATCTTGGCTATGCCCCCTAAAGGCATTATTTTAACAATTTCTGTGTGTATGCCTTGTGGAACTGGTATTTGGAGAAAATGGTGTCAAACCTCAGATAGATAGCTTGGAGTCCTTTCCCTCAGTATAGAAACAGTAATCGAACATAAGCTTAAACCTGAAAGTCACATTCCTTAGACTAATGATATTAAAGGGAGGAGATATATATAATTCTATCCATATATCCCTTCTTCTTGAGGAGAGCAAGGAGGTAACCCCTATCTCCTACTATCCTGCTTTTTTCTGGCAGGGAATAAAGTCTTCTACAGAAGGGTAAGGGGGAGAAGATGTCCATAGAGATGTTTATGTTGTCTCCCTTCAAGCTACTCTGATACCTCCATGCCATGTGTAGGGGTTGACCCTCCCAATATTTGGGGGTCACACTACATTATATATGTATGTGTGTAAATTATGATAATATATACATATACTACATAGCATATGAATATATGATTATATAATTAAATTTACATACAATTATAGATACCATATATGTCATATACACTTATTTTTTATTTAACATATGTATCAAGCAGCATAGAGAATTAGAGACATGCTCTTGATGCCAATAAGACCTAAGTTCAAGTCCCACCTCCATATATAACCCTCAGCAAGATACATAACTTCTCAGTACCCTGGGAAACTCTCTGAGAATGTAAGTTGCTGAGAAAGTGCTGATCTGCACTGGTAGAGGAAGTATCCTGTAAGTTTTTTATACAAATGAAATCACAAGTCCAGTCTCTATCTCAATATTTCTTTGATTCATATTTTTTGATGCCACCTATATTCCCCAATATATCACTCTTACTTCCTTTCAAAAGTGTATCCCTTATAATAAAGAATTAAAAAAAAAAGAAGGGGAAAAACAGGTCTGAAAAGTCAACTAGCCTATAGGAATAATCTGGTATTATATGCAGTGTTCCTTATCTGTCTGTCTATGTATCTTCTATCTGTCTAAAGGAAGGTCTATTCAAGGGAGAGAAGAGGTAGCATGACCATATTTCACAGATTTGGAGAAGAGCCAAAGGCAAAGCTATAGAACTGAAGTCCCCTAAAACTCAGAGTAGACAAGTAAACAGCCCAAGACCACAGAGTGGATCAGCAAAACATTAATACTATCATGGATTATGAATGTAATTCACTATAATCTATTTTAGTCAGACATCTCAGAAAATCTGCTAGATTTTAATGGAAAGTCTGAAGAACTAGTTCTATTAAACTAATGATAGCAATGGGTTGTGTCTTTGGGAGTCTACACTTTAACAAAATGTTACAAAAGGATAAACATATACTTTTGAGGTGGGGGGGGGGCATTGCAAAGAGTTGACTTCTAGAGATCAAATGCCTCAATTCTAAGTAAAAATGAAATATCACTCAGTTCTCCAGGCCAGTATAAGGGAAATTTGAGGATTGAAGAGCATGAGAATTGCATATTTTCCAGTACTCTTCAGATAATGTGACATAGGTGATCCTCATAAGTGTTTCTCAAATGGATTTATTGCACATAGGATATTTTTTTGAGCAACCTAATCTGCCTAATATTTCACTTCTCTTTAGTTAAATTGAGATGTGGTTGTTGATGTTTTGCTTTGTTTATCCTCAGAGTGTAAGATCCTCCACTATCAGTGCATCCTTGTACACATCACTTCCCCTCCATAGACCTTCATCTATTTTTCCAATTCCATTTCCTGCTAAGCCCTTACACAATGCTTCTTCATCAGGAAAACAGGCTTACTCTCTGTTCCAGAAATAGTTTTTCCCCCCTACATTTATTCTGTACTTATATTGTTCATCCAATTGGGTAAAATACTCACTATTCCTCTCTGCCTCTTCAGGTCTTCCTTATTATGATGTACAACTCAGCTAAATTATGCATTCTATAGGAAAATGATTAATTTAAACATCACTTTAATGTTTTAAAAATAATTTATTTATAGTAGCTCATATAAGCCTTATAGTCACCTTGGTAGACAGGCAAAAACTATTGGCATTTTACAGATAAAGAAAATGATGCTCAGAGAGCCTCAGTAACTTTTCTGTGGTCACACAGCTAGGAATTTTCAGCAGTGGAAAAAAAAAAAACTCCCTGACCTTCAAGTTCATCTCTGTGCTCACTATATCTCTATGAAGGAAGAGTATATTGAAAATAGGACTGATTAGGAGCAAATCTAGACTTTCAAATTGATATATAATTTAATACACTAACTACATTTAATTCCATGTCTCCTGGTACACCTGTCAAAGAGAGAACACAAGACTAGAACATTGCTTTTACATTTCCCTTCCCCCCCCAAAATTTTAACTTTATTGTAGGGCATGTGATAAGGGTTAGCCAGGGAGAAAGTCATTATTTTCCCCCATTTGAAATCTTATGAATAGAGAGAGTAGTTATAAGGGGAATTGCACTGATAAAGGCACTCCTCAGGGAAGTGACTGTAGGAAACTTCTCCGTGTCCCCAACAAGGAAAACCATACCCAGAATTTGGATTTTCTTCTTGCTTGATTCTACTTCTGGGGTGGATGGGGAATATTGCAGATGTTGATAAAACTTTGCACATTCTTTTACTGGAAACATTTTAAGACAAGACCCTGAGGCAATGTTCTTTATTTTTCCACTGAGATCCTTTCTTGTACCCCCTCTCCCACTTGTTTGGATTGTGTTTTAATTGTGATAAATAGTGGCCACGGGTGGAAGGAGGGTGAGGACTTTAAGGAGGCTGAAATATTCAGAATGCAGTCAAACAGAAATAATTGGGTTTTTTTAATTATCACTTCTAAATTTGAAAGGAGAAAATTAATCCTGTGGTCAACATTGCTATCAAGATAAGAAGAAAACATATTAAAAGTAAAAAAAAAAGTTCAAAAAAGAAAGGAAAAATTAGAGAAGAAATGGGTTCTAGATCTTCTTCTGCCAGTAATTGGCAATGTGTCTGCACATCACTTCCTCTCTATAGACTTCAATTCTCCCTATTTTTAAAGATAAATAGATAGGTCACTTTAGATGCATGTCCCTTCTAGCTCTTGTGTTCTTGATTCTATGACTCTAGGAGTATTTTCAACCAAGGAAATTAATATGAAAATGTAAAATTGATTCTCCACCGTGGCTAGAGTGTTAGTGGTTCCCTTGCACTTGTTACACTCCTTATACCTTTAAGATAGCTATGAATACCTTTGGAAAGGTCAATGGTCATTGACAGATATAAGCAAAATTGTTGAGCAGGATAAGTTTGTGCATCCCTTCCCACATATTTTCTCCTTGCCACTGAGGCACCTTCTGTGAGGTCACTCCATTAAGACCTATTCTCCGACACCTTTCCTGACATTCATCTGTCCACTTTCTCTGTCCAATCATCCATTCCTACCCCTAGTCCTGCTCAATGCTGTCATAGTTAAGCTAAGAAATAAATTTAATCTTTCAATAGTTTTCATTGAATTGAAATTATTTTTCCATGTTCATTTAGCTTGCAGTCTTTTAAACACTATAATAAACATTTGGATTGGTAATTTTTGTTGGGGGAACATAAGGTATGTTTTACAGCAGTTATTAAGTAGCCTACTTTTTCTAAGCAAAGAACCAGTTCTATTGACTGAAATATAGAAGGAAGATCCAGACAATCGGTCCATGAAGAGCTCGTAGTAAAACGAGGAAAAAACCACTTCTATTTTCTGGTTTTTCTCTTCTGAGAGCTGTTCTCACTGTCCATATGTGTGTTGTAATAAAAATTCACATCTTCACTAGCTCTTCCCTCAGCAGGTGAATCTCTTACCATGAAACGCTCCATTTGTAAATGCTAATCTTACATCTAGGCCCCAAAAGAGATATCACCTCTGATTTTTCCCATTTGACACTGAAGTCTGAAAGCAGAGAAACTAATTACCCCTACTACAGCTGCCTCCAGGCTGCCTTTAATTAACTCTCCACAATTTGATCCTCTGAGAATAGCCATAAGGCTAGACCCAGACTGAAGCTGCAGGTGAGGACCAGTATCAACATCTACATGGAGAACTAATTTCCAAACAATAGCAAGTAGTGTAAGAATGATAAAATCTCACTTGCTTTATGGTTTCCAAAGCATTTTTCTTAGGAATCATGCACAGTCCATTTATATGGCTCATTGAAAAGAGTGCTGGATTTGGAATTAGGAACTAGAGTACAAATATGGCCTCTACCACATATTGACTGTGACTTAAGGCAAATCTTTTAATATCTACGAACCTAATTTTCCTCATTAGTAAAATGAGAGCACTGGGTTAGATGCATTCTAACTTCACTTCTGGCCCTAAATCTATATTTCTTCCCACTCAGAAAAATTAGTTAATAGTAGGAACCAGCATTTATATAGTGCTTCAATGTTTGCAAAGGATTCTAGATGTACTATGATGATTAAACCTCAAACAGCTCTTTCTATGGTGGAAGATAAAAAGAAGGATACATAAAATGTATGGAAACAGCATTATTAAATACCTTCTAAGTGCTAGGCACTGTGTTAAGTTCTTTACAAATATCTCATTTGAGCATCATCACAGTGATAGCTAGTATTTATCAGTTACTACGTGCAACCTAACTAGGCAAACAGCTTTAAAATTATCTCTATGATCCTCACAAGAAACTTGGGAAGTGAATGATATTATTAGCCAAATAAAAGCATTTGTTTCATTGTACAATTAAGAAAACTAAGGGTAAGTGACTAGCCCAGGATCATACAGCTAGTAAATGACTGAGGTCATTCATATTTGAACTCAGATCTTTCTGACTTCAGGCCCAGCACTTCATCCACTTCACCACATAGGTTCCTCTTAGATGAGTAAATTGAGTCCTGGAGAAGTAAAAAATAGGAAGAAGGTTGCATAGCTAGAAAGTGCCAAATTCAAATCCAGATCTTCCAACATTCTGTCCATTAGATTATATTTCCCGTTTGATTAAAGTTTGTAGACATATAGTCAGAAATCTAGACCTTTATTTCCTCAGTGAACTAAATAATATAGGGAGTTTTTTAGGCCACAATGAACAGCTATGGGAAAATTTCAGAGGGATATTCAATGACCAAATAATTTTACTTAAATGCGTTCCCATTTTAATCTTTTTCAGCCAGGTTTAAAATCTAAATAAAAAGATATTGAGAAAATATTTATATACTTAATTTCCATTGCCATAATATTAGATTCTTTTGGGTGGTATTTAAAGATATGCTTTGAAATCTATGTCATTTCATCAGTATAGAATGGAATTATCTCTATCAAAAGCCTCTTGGCAATCTGCTGGAGCCTGAATTCTTATGAAAAAGAAGGTTCAACAACAATTTTTTGAATAAGAAAACCAATTTAAATTGAGCTAGGAAAAAAAACTTATTAGAGATTTCCACAAAATCCTAACAAATGACAATCAGCTGGGATCAATTGAGATAATGAACATAAAATTCTTTGCAAAACTTACAAAGTTTTATAAATGTCAGCTGTAGCTGCTATCTTTCCTGCTATTGTTTTTGTTGTTTGTTATGAAAAGAAGGAACTCATAGAAAAGGCACTATTCTGAAACAACCATTGTTGATTCAATAGTTAAGGCATGAGTTAGTTTATATGAATTCTCCTTGGGCTCGTTGTTTTGGCTCACAGAGCAAATGGAATTACTGTGGTCAGTTCCATTTGTTCATCTGTCATGAAGACCAGTCACTGTATCAGGGTAACCTTGTTTTTCAGGGTTCTTAGGATCTAGAGAGTAAATGCGGTAGACCAAAGAAGTTAATAATACAAATGATTGTTTTATTCACATCCATTACTGAGGATCATAAGAATGATTTATATTTTGTCCTTAGAGACGACCCTAGGACATAGGTAAATCCTTGGATAGGAGTGAATTTTCATCCTCTCTTCAAAGTGTTACTTACAGTACTGAGATGGTCTCATCTTCCCTTCCCTTTCTGTATGTCTGATTAATCTTTTTCAGTTACTTTTTTTGGGGCGAAGGGGAACATCATCCATGTACTAATACCCAGACAGTTGTTGTTCAGCTTTGTTTTGTTTTGTTTTTTCACTTGTATCAGACATGCTGTGACCCCATTTGAAGTTTTCTTGGCAAACAGACTGGAATAGTTTGCCACTTCCCTTACCAGCTCATTTTACAAATGAGAGAACTGAGATAAACAGGGTTAAGTGAATCACCCAAAGTTACACAGCTAGTAAATGTCTGAGGCCAGATTTGAACTCAAGAAGAGGAATCTTCATGATTCCAGGCCCAGCACTCAAACCATTGTCATCCAGATTGTATAATTCAAAGTTCTGACTTTTGGCTGACTTCTCTTTATTCTCTCTCATGTGGTGATCACATCAACTTCTGTTAAATTATTTTTTCTTCTAGTTGTCTCCTAAATCTATGCATCCACCCCTAATTTTCTAAATTCTGGTCTAAAATCACCAACTTCTGTATGATTTACTTACTAAATTTCCAGTGGTTCCTTATCAATTTCACAATTAAATATAAAACCTTCTGTTTAGCATCCAATGCCCTTCATAAACTGCTCTCTACCTTTTAAGTCTTTTTACACTTACGTAACTCACCCCACCCCAACATACACTCTTTAATTCAGTGATATTGGCCTCCTTGTTCTTCTTCTAAAAAGGCAACTGTTCCAAATCCCAACTCCAGGAATTTTCCCCAGTTGTCCTCCATGATAGGAATATTCTCCCTCCTTGTCTCACCTTCCTGGATTCCCTGACTTTCAAGTTTCAGGTCGAAAGCCACTTTCTATATAGACTTTTCCCTGGTCCTTCTCAATAACAGTGCCTCCTCTCTGGGGATTATTTTAAATTTATCCTGTACATAGTTTGTACATTTTATTTGGATATTGTCTTTCCCATTAGTCTGTGAGCTCCTCAAGGAGAATCTCTTTTGCCTTTCTTTGTATACTCAGTGAATAGCACAGTCCCTGACTTACAGTGGACATTAATGTTTATTGACTGATCCCACGCAATTGTCAAATCGAAATTTCTAAAACCCAAGTCTGATCATGTCACTCTCGTGCTCAAGAAACTTCAGTGCCAGTCTATTGACTCTAGTACAAAATATAAATTCTTCAGTTTGAGATTTAAACCCTTTTAATCTAGTTCTAGCCTCTCTTTCCAGAATTATTCCATATTGCTCCCCTTCAAATACTCTGTTTTCTAGCCAAATTGCCATAATTACTCTTCTCCAAAGTCAGTATTCCCCCTCCTGGCCCTTTCTTTGACAAAGTCTATTTGGCATGCCTGGAATTCACTTCCTTCTCACCTGTCGCTTTGAGGATTATCTAAGTAACACCTTTATTGGGGAAATTTGCCACCTCCATCCCGTTATTTTAGTGATCTCTCCCTCTCAAACAATAGAAAATTTACCTATTTAAATGCCATATTGTCACTCAAAGAATGTAAATTATTTTAGGACAATAACTATTTTCCACTTTCTCTTTGTTTCCCCAGTACTTAAGGCAGCTCCTTGAGCAGAATAAGCATTTAATAAATCCTGGTTCAATTAAATTGAATGCCCCTTGGGTAACCATATTTCTCTGCTATGCCTGCATAGATTTAGCTAAGCTGGTTTTTAAATGGCAATCCAGGGGTAGGCCTATTAAGAGGTTGGTTGAATGAAATGAATAATTGATTTGAATAGAGAGGAATTGGATTCAAATTCCTGCTATATTACTTTACTCTAGTGTCATAGTTGCCAAATCAATTAATCTCTTATGGCCTTTATCACCTCATTTATAAAATGAGGCACTTGGACTAGATTAACATTTAGTTTCCAAGCCTAGGAGTCATATGCAGAGTCTTTTTGAATTTGAATGGATAAGAACTCACGTTTCACTGGTATAAGCCTTCCTTACTGTGCCTAAGGTCACTTCCATACTAAAACAAAACATTCAGTTAGGATTTACCTAGAGTGTATTCATGTTATTTGTTATTTTCCTTTGGGAATTATGGGAATATGAAAAAAAATTATTAGATATGATTACTATATGTTGTATATTTGGGGAGGTATTAGAGTTGTTGCCAAATTTTTCCATTCACATATTTCTAGAAAGGAGTAATGAGATAAACACATTAAACACTTAAGAGATCATTCTATTGATTACAGTATGAGAGCTCAGCTTACCTTGAGCATGAGTGAACATGTGCTCTGCCTTGGTGAATGAAAGATAGTGGTTGGTGCAGTTATATGTGACCCACTATGTGGGATGGTATTTCATTAATGTAACTCTGTCATCAGCACCAGGAAATTGTGTCAAAGGGTAAGATCACTGGCAGCCCTGTGAGAGCAGATGATGAATGAACATGCAGCAAAGAGTCAACAGACTTGGGCATTGGAAGAGCTTTGCAGATGGAAGGCAAACCTCAGGGATTTCTAGAGACTTGAAACACTTAAGTAGCCATCATTAAGTCACTAAAACTTAAAACACATCTGATACTGGAATAAAGAAGGCATACTTACTACAACCACAGATTGAACCATCCTTGAGAGGAAAAGGAGCTTAAAAATCTTCATTTTCAGGGAAAGAGTAAAGGTCCTACTGTGGTACCTTGGTGGAGTCAGAATCCCAGATACTTCCTTATTGAGGACAAGACAACCATACAAATGGAAAAGACCTTATCTGCAGATTCCCACAAGACAGAATACTCAGGAAAGGGAATGATGATGTATTCAACTAAGACTAACTAAATACTTAGTTAGACGAAAATCTTGTGGCACACAGAAGAAACAAAGACAAAAGCAAATGTTATCTCTGACCTCAAGAAGCTTATGATCTACTACAGACTCAGGTCAATTCTACAATAAGGTCTTTAAGCATCTACTATAAAATATCTTTAATTATTTATTATTTTGTATTATATTTATATATGTTATATATATCCTATTTATATCTATTTACATATTCCTTATCATAGATTTTATTTATTAAATATAGGCAGAAGTTCTGCCTATTATGTCAGATGTGACATTTTCCATTGTCTTTTTTTAAATGCACAAAAATATGACTTACATGAACTGATGCAAAATTAAAATAAGTACAATAAGGAAAACAATATACACAATGATCACAAACATGTAAATTGAGAGGAAAATAAATAATTAATCTCTGTGTAATGATGATATGCAAGCTCAGTTCCAGAGATAAATTGGGAGAATGAATCCCCTTCCATTCTACAGATCAGAGCAGGGACTTGGGAAAGAACTGTGGTTGTAGAATATTGTCAGGTTTTTGCTGGTTTCCTTAAAATATTGTTCTCTTTTTTTTATTTTTTTGTTCTTTTGCTACATGAGATGGTTTATATGATGGAAGAAGGACCTATTCAGGGATGAAGTTAGTATAAGAACAAAAGGCAGCAGCAAAAAATACATTGTAAAAGAAAATAATTGCATAAATCAGTTAATGCCTGCCCCCAAAGACCCAGGTTTCAAGCAAACTCAGGAAGTTGGCATAAGGTGGTATTTCTTTAGTCAAGCTGGAATCTCACATCTGATTTGTCTTCTATAAAAATTCCTGGGTTAATGGTCCATACCTACTCTTTGTGGAAAGAAAAATACCTTCATTTACTTAGGTAATCACTTCAAGACACATTTTTCCCAAAGTACATATTGCAAAAGGAAGGAATTTCATGCCGGAACTGAGTAACAACTGAAAGAAACTTCCTTGACAGGGAGAACATATTATATGACTTAGACTGGGGAAATAGTTAAAGAGTATAACATTATTTGGTGGCTGCCGGGTTTTATTGTTTAAGGCATTCTTTCGTATTCCTGATGTATTATTAATGCCTTGTAAATAAGAGCGCAGAATGTACCAGCCCACATAAATGTTTTACCAGCCTGGCCTGGGGAGCTGCACGGATAATAAAAGGAACGAAATCATCAGCATCCTTCTCAACTCATTAGGCATAAGTTGTTACTCTGTCCGTAGGCAATTAGCTTTTTTGAATTAGAATTGTTCAATTATATTTATTTTATTTTGTCCCTTTGCTTAAATATCTCTTATCTTTTAGCCATATGACAATTCTCATTTTAATACCAGTTCTCTAGATATTCTGTCATCTAACTGACCTTGAGCTATAATGAACCCCTATTTCCTCTTTTATTAGTTTGTCACCATTTACTCCCATTGCCAAGAAAATTCACATTACTTTGATTGCCTTCAAGTGCCATGCTTGTGTTCAGTCCACTACAGGTTCCATATGCTAATTTACCTATTCTGAGTATGTCCTTGGGCTACAACAAATTCAATGGACTCAATAAGCTTCTCAACAGAAGACTATCTGTCTAGTCACAGCTCTGTCCAAACACATCTGGTAGGGTATTTTCCAGCACATATTTGGCTCATATTTAGTGAAACCAATATTGAACCCAAAACTGTCCTTTTTTAAGTAGTATAAAAGTGAGGAGGATGCACAAATTCTGACAAGTCTCTGCTGACCTGGCCATCTACTATTCAGTCAGTATTCTCCACTCTCGTTCTTTCATCTCCATCATGTCTGACTCTTCATGACCCCGTTTGGAATTTTCTTGACAAACATATTAGAGTGGTTTGCTATTTCCTTCTCCAGCTCATTTTATGCCGGGAGCTAAGTCTCAGGAGGAACCGCCCTTACCTCCCCCACCCCAACCTCCCTGTATGCACAGACCATTGTGAAACCTGTTTTTCACCTCCCCCTCCTTCTTTCCTAACTGAGCTATAGATATAAAGGCAGCTTGTA
>JAQQSK010013276.1:0-11545 GCA_028658325.1 Potorous gilbertii
GGAGGGGACAAGTGGGGAGAAAATTTTGGAACCCAAAATTTTGTGAAAATGAATCTAAAAAGTTAAATAAATAAATTCATATTAAAAAAACAAATAATCAAAATCAATTCATAAAAAAAAGTACCATGTCCATTTCTTAACTAAAGATTACCTAATTGTAATGTAGGTATCTCCAGGGCCAAATTCTTCAATCCAAAAAAAGCTGCGGAGGTAGATAATGTGTAGTTAAAATTTTCAGCACCCTTCACACATTTTATCCATGGACTCCTCATGGGGATAAGGCCTCAGCCCATTATTTCTTTGATAAAGGATATTCCCAGATGAGGAAATTCCCTTTATCAATGCAAATCAGTATGTTCTCTGCAATTTATTGTCTCAAAGAGTTGCCTGAGATACCTACTGTGACCTACCCTGAGTCATATAGACAGTATGTCGCAGAACTTGAACTCAGGTCTTCTGGGCCCCAATGTCAACTCTCTACCACTACACCAAAGGTGTCAAATTCACTGTCCCTTACTTAGCCCCATGCAGCTCCTCAACAGTGTAACTTGAACCAAATTAAATTACAGCTGTGAAATGTTGAACAAAATAAAAATACCATAAAACATAAAAAAAAAAACCTTTGTAGCAACAGGGCCTGTGTTTGTATCAGTTTTGTATTTCCCATAATGCCCAGTGCAGGCCCTTCCGCACAGTATTTGTGTAATTAACATACAAAGCCTTAAATCCCATTTGGGGAGCAATGGATAGAGTGCCAGGCCTGAAGTCAGGAAGACTCATCTTTCTGAGCGCAAATCTGGCCTCAGACACTGACTTGTGTGACCCTGGCCAAGTCACTTAACTCTGTCATGGAAAAGGACAGTCAGAAGGAGGCCAAAAAACATTTCAAGAGTGTCCCTGGTCAAGGAAGGGAACGGAGAGCCAGAATCCGCACAGAATTCAATCACTCAAAGGGGGGCTGAAAATGTGTTCCAGGAGACACCCCAGAAATATATCCACAGACTGTCTATCAGACCTAGAGGGTACCAGTGTAGACACAGACAGTTCCGCAGTATCCACAAGGGTCAGAAATAGAGACTCAGGTATGGAAAATTAATCTGCAGAAAAGTTCTAAGACCTAAGGAATGATTGGGAGTCCCAACTGAGGTGTCAGTAGCAACCCAAAAAATGTTCTTTAAATGGGAACTGGAGAGCAGACAGCTCCTTCGTCAAGAGGGGAACTGGGAACTAGACCACATTCCCCCAGATGAACTCCCCAGGGATAGAGGAGAAAAATGTGCAAGGAGAAATCCAACCCAGTAAATAATTGAGGAGAAGAAACAGACCCAGAGATATTTTGGATGCAGGGACACTGATGCTCTGCCACCACCTAGAAGATGACTGCAGACTAAGGTTCATGTTCAAAGGAACACAAGCAATGCTTCTCAGTGCCTTGAAAGGGAAAATACAGGAGCTATCCGAGGGACCACAATCCTCAAGAGGAGATCCTGCAAGAGGCCACATCTTGATTTCAACAAAATTAGTTTCCTTTGTAATCCTGCATTTTATGCATGGAAATACACGTTTTGAAAGTGTTCTGAGTCTTCAGCAAGCTTCCAGAAGGGTCGAGGACACCCAAAGCAAGATTAAGGGGACCATGAAAGGAATCAGCATTTGCTATGGGTAGAGAGGCGGTCATATTCATGGGAACTTTTTCTACTTTCAGTGTTCTTTTGGGAAGGAATAGAAAAGGCTTTGCACAGATTTTCTTTAACATGAGAGCCAACACAATGCAGGAGGCCATTTTCTTTTAGGGGCTATACATACAGCCCTATCCTGTCATGCAGGAAACCCTCTAGACTTTTCAAGGGGAAACTCCCCTTGAAATCAGTTGTCTCCAGGTTTTACAGGCAATCTGCAGGTTTAATGGGCTACAAGGGGCAACCAAATGAAAAGGTGGAGGGGAATTCCGAGGCCATTTCAGTGCAACTCCTGGACAAAGAGCTCCACTGTGGGAAAACAGCCAGAAGTCACCTAGTCTTTGCTGCCAGAGTTCTTGGACCTGGGGAGCCATTTTGTCCTGAGACCATACATTCTGCTTTGGGATAGTTCCAGTTATTATCAAGGGTTTCCTAAGTGAACATTCAAGTTGTACCTTTGTTTCTACCTACCTTGGGAATTTCAGATGGGTCAATGAATGTAGATGATTATTCTGTAGAACCTTCCTCAGTGTGGCTCCATTTAACTTTTGGTAATTGAAATACTGTTGAACCCTTTTGAAAAAGGAAATGTGTGCAGGGAGATGAGCAGGACAGGGATGGGTCTGAGAGATGCTACCGATTCCTCCCGCACGTGGCACTTCTGTCCCCTCTTGGCTACCTTAGGCAAAGCTTCCATTACCATGTCAGAGGTGTTCCATGCCTCCCTGGTCACATGCCTTTCTCTATTGTCTGGTCCTATTTCCTCACCACCTTGGTTTCATTTCTTCCTTTTATTGGGAATCAGAAGACCCAGAGGACCCATCCTGCCTGTCCCTGTTCCCTGCGGCCTGTCACCAGTGGGTTCCTGAGCAAGTTAACTGCTTTGGGCCCCAGGGCTACCTCCTCTGTAGCATGAAGGGATTCGACTGGGTGGACGGGTGGATGATGGGGAAAGGAGAGGAAGGGAGGTGGGAAAGCAGAGAGTAACCTAACTGATGGTTTTCTGTATTTAACCACGGAAGGAATATATCTTCTCTGAGAGGATGAGATGGAGGGGTCATTGGGAAGAGAGAGGAATCCAAAGGCTTCCATGCTTGTTTGGAGTCAAGAAGCTGACAACAAGTAGGATGCGACAAAGCACACACACGCACACAGACACACAAACACACACACTGGATAGGGATAATAGAACTGTCCTTTTATCTATCTGTCTATCTATCTATGTATTTATTTGTTTTTTTTTTATTCATTCATGTATTTATTGTTTTGAACTGATCGGGGTTTAATGAATTCAGTGTTCTAGGAAGGACATGTTCTCGACGTTAGGTTTCATCAGTGCTTCGGCCACGTCCCTGTACTCCTCGTCCAGATTTTCGAAGACAGGAGTGCTGCAGACCTCATCCACTCCTTCTTGGTCACAGTCTTCATAGGAGTTCAGCCAAGTGACCGTCCCCACGTACTGGTCGCTGAATTGGAAAGTCGGGAAAATGGATACAGCTGTCTTCTAGGCACTTGGAGGCAGCAGAAAAATCGAGGTCGCACAGGTGGGCTACACACTGTGCCAGGGCTCTCTGGTGACACCAGGAGAAGCCCTCTACCTTCCCATCCAAGTGCTTCTCCTGGCTGAGGGAGATGGCAGCATCCCTGTAGCCCTTGAGTCGCACTAGAACCTTGGAAGCTCGGCCCGCGAAGTGCAGGGCCGCCAGGGAGGTTTCCTCCGCCTCAAATACCTTGGCTGCCCACTGGTAGAGGGCCACCACCTGGTGCGGCATCTGGCTTTCCAGGAGCTGGCTGAAGCGCCTCAAGGTCCAGGCTGCGAAGTCTTCGGCTCCACGCTGCAGGTACAAGGAGAGAGGCCGCTTCACCGCCTGGCCGGCCGCGTCCAGCTGTTGGCACTGGCTCAGGTACAGGCTGGCTTGCTCGTAGGACATGGTGGCACTGAGGGGCACCTGGTTTTTCTGGTGGGCCTCAGCCTGCTTGAGCAAGGCTTCCCCGGCCTCCTTCAGCTTGTTAGCGCTTCTGAAGGCTAAGGCAGCCTTGGCGTATTGTCCCGCAGCCTTCCCATAGTCTGGCGTCGGCGTCCATCTGAACAGCCAGGGGCGCGTGTACTGGGGGCCCTTGGCCATGTACCGCAGGGCTTGCCTGGTTTTTGGTTCTTCCATGTCCGGGACTGACCAGGATCAAGCGAAAACAGCGTGGAGACAGAAACGGAGAGCCGCTGCTCAGCCTAGCAAGAGAAGCCAAGAGATTGAGGGCTGAGCGTTGGGGAGGGAGGGAGGCCAATGGAACATCCCAGTGATTCCCAAGAACCCTGACAGAGGTCTCGGTAGTCAGAGGCACGGTGAAGGTGGGGCCGGGCTTAGAGGGCCTCCTGGGTCCGTGCAGAGGAAGAAGGACCTATTGCAAGCGATCCATATGGGCAAGGTGGCCGCACCATCAAGGAGGGGAGTCTGTAGAACATGCAGAGGAGGGTGGCCAAAGACCTGGACCAGACTGGGGGGAGACATGAAGGGGAGGCTGGGTGAAAAAGGGCCAATGGGGAGGCAGAGGGGAACACAAGATGGGTGGAGGAAGGGAAGGGGGTGGATCCAGGGAGAGCCTCAGGGCTCCTACCTAGTAACTAACCCATCACACTTCTCTGGCCGACTCAGGGCATGGGAAAGAAGGGGGGGAGGGTGGGGAGGGCCGGGGTGGGGGGTGGGCAGGGAAGGCTCCTTTGGCACAGCAGCAGAGAGATCACCAGGAACCACAAAGGACCAGGGGGGAGGGACGCTGCTGGCCAAGCTGTTAGCCCTGCCAGAGCTGACCATCTATCACCAGTGATTCAGCTCTGCCAGTCTATAAATGGCTTGTAAATTTCGGGAGAATTAGTTTAATACTAAGTGCTGAAAGAAAAGAGAGGAAAAAAAAATAAAACATGACTCAAGGGTGTGCTTTATGGGGGAGGGAAGCCCAGAAATGTCTTCTGGAACCACATCACAGCCATAGGATCACAGGTGTAGAGGTGGGAAGGGACATCACAGGCCATTGACCTCAACAGTGGAGGAAACGGAGGCACAGAGGTTAAATGACTTGGCGAGTGAGACCCAGCAACCAAGGGAGGCTCAATTCACACCCAGGTCACCCAATTCACTCCCCAAGAATTGAATCCACTTCGCTACGTTCCCCATGATGATATATAACGATTTTTAATGAAACAAACTTTTCTGTAGGAGGGTTATCCAACACCTTTCAAACATATTTTTGTTAAGGCCTACCAAATCCCACTAACAAAAATCTGAAAGAAGGTTCAGGATCTTCCAAGCTGCTTTAGAGGAGAAATAAGGTGAGTTCCAGGCAAAGGACTCAGAGAGCCATGAGCAAGAGGAGCTGATTATGGGAGAGTGAATGTAACTGAGTGAGATTTGCGTGTCAAAGTTGGAAGCTGGGGAAAGACTGGGAAAGGAATCATGCAAATGGCAGAACCTAGGTGGGGAAGCCTGGGCTGGGTCAAGGCAAGGCTTGAATGAAGAAGGAAGTTTACAGGAAATATTGGTCAAACCTACAGGGTGGGCAAAGGGTGGCAGGAAGTACAAAGAACTACCTGGTAAGGCACAAGCACGTAGTCCTTGAAGGAAAAGGGCGGTGCTTTAGGTTAAAAAGATAATATAATGGCAGGTTACAGAGGCAACCAAAGCATACTTGAGTCTTTGTGTCATGTGCTGCAAGCTCTAGGGAGGCACCCCAGACATGCATCCACAGGTGGCCAGTAAGCCAGAACACATCCAATGCATACATGGAAAGCAGCAGAGGGACCAGAATGGCCTGAAATCCAGAGCCAGGCAAGGAGAAGGAAAACCTGCCACACAAAAGGCTAAGAGAGAAGTCATTATTCACCACAGGGGGTCCCACCAGGCTTCCAGTACCACTCCACTGGAGTGATCCTTGGACAACGACAGCCCCTGGCGCAAGAGGGACCCGACTACTAGGCCGGAATCCCCCAAGTAACCTCCTCAGCTCAAAGGAGAAGAAAGTTCCAAAACAAAGCCCAGCCAAGAACAAATGGGTTTAAAAAATATAGGCCTAGAGAGACTTGGGATGTAGGAACACTGATACCATGTCAGGGCCTGTAGGTGGACCACGGTGGAAGTGTTGTGCTCAGCTAACATAAGCCACGAGCCTGATTGCCCAGTAAGGGGGATACAGGAAATATCCAAGGTGCCAGCAGCCACAGCGGGAGGTCCTCCAAGGGGCTCTGGTGAGGGAACCCCACAGAAATGGATCTGGGGACATCGTGATCGCTGAAAAAAGTCTCCTAGGTTGCAGGGAACATCTGGGGATGGGCCAGTTCCCCACAAACCGTGTGACAGAGCAAAAGAAGATGAATCTGAAACAAAGCCCTCCACTTAGAACTGGCTGTAACCGTGGAACTACACTGCAGACTACAGAACAGGTCCCCTCGTGCCTGTCAAAAGAAGTTCTTGAGACCCTCAGCATTCCCCACTTCTGATTGACAGTAGGATCTCAAGGAGAATCCCCTTAATCAGCTGCCCCTGGAAAATGAGTCAGAGCAACAAGAAAGCCCCTGCAGAATCAGTGAGTGCCCCAGCTCCTTGGGCTGCAGAATGACCCGGGAAGTGTCTACAACGACTACACGTGATCCAAAGGCAATCCATCAGTCTAGAGGGAAAGCGGGAAGCAGACCTCCTGAAATGGACACTCTGGGGCAGAGCAAAGGAATCTTAGACCAAATCCCATCCATGGGCCAAGCCTTCACATCAGGGGGATCAGCACTGTCATCTGGGCCGGAATTCCTAACCTGGATCCACCAAGGGTTTGCAGACCTCATAGAGCAGAATGCTGGAAAAGCACAACTAGAAGGAGACCAGGATTTCCCCAAAGTGTTCTTCTGGTCACCAAAAGGGAAGGGATTGCCAGAATTCACCCAGAATTCAATCACTAACAGCAGGGACTGACTGTTGGCTCTGGACAGTTCAAGTGTCTAGATGGAAGGCATCACAGGGGCATGAATGGCGTGAAAGCCAGACCCTGGCAAAGAGAAAAGGCATCTGTAGCTCAAAAGACTAGGAGGGAAGGCACCATTCACAGTAGGGGTTCCCACCAAGCTTTCAGGATCACCCCACTGTAGTGATCCTTGAAGAGTAACTGGAGAGCAGACAGCTGCTGGTGCAAGAGGGAGCTGATTACTAGGCCAGAATCCTCCCAATGAATTTCTCAGCGAAAGGGAGAAAAATGATCCAAAACAAATCCAACCTAGGAAAAAATCGGTAACAAAACAATGAGTCCAAAAGACACTATGGATCCAGGCACGCCGATGCTATGTGACAGCCTAGAGGTGGACCCCACATTAAGTGTTCTGCTCAGGTGAACACAAGCAGTGAGCCTGAAAGCCCACAAAGGGGAACAGTGGAATAGATAAACCAAGGAGGTCCTCCAAGGGGCTCTGGTGAAGGAACCCAACAGCAACAGATTTGAGCACTTTGTGGTTACTCAGAAAAATCAGCTGGGTTGGAGGGAGCATCTGTGCAATCACCAGTTCTCTGCTGAGTGTGCCATAGGGCAAAAGAGGATGAATCTGAAGCAAAGCCCTCAACTTACATCCAGCACCCACAGCAGGGGACCCCTCCATCCACCACAGAACAAATTCCTGCAATATGGTGAAACGCAGTTCCTATGACCTTCAATATTCCCTCAGTCGTGATTGAGAAAAGGATCCACACCAGATTTCCCTAAATCCGCTGAACAGCAAAAGACAGTCAGAAAGCAGAACAAGAAAGCCCAGGCCAAAGCTCTTGGTGAACCAGATTCTTGGGCTACGCAGGTGTCACGAGAAAGGTCTCCAATGACTCCATGTGGTCCCAAGGGAATCCTTCAGTCTGGAAGGAAAGCAGGAAGCAGACCAGAAGCACCAGAAATGGAGAAGCAGGGAAAGGGAAGGGGAATCACCCACAAAATAACAGCCAAGCCACAAGTCTTCACAGCAGGCGGGCCTATGCTGCACTCTAGGCCAGATTCTCTCCCATCCATCCATCAACAGCATCCAAACTTTAGAAAGTCCAATGGAGGAAAAGCAGAGACAGAAGCAGGCCAAAGTACTTGCCATGTGTGCCCCTGGTCACAGAAGGGAATGGACAGCCCCAACCCAGCCAGAATTCAGTCGTTCCCAGGAGGGAACCTGTGGGTGGATTGTGCCACAGACAGCACAGATCTATCCAGAGTTTACATGTCTGCAGAGGACAATTGCATGCTGTCCATGGAAAGGAGTAGAGGCAGTAGAAAGTCCTGAAATCTAGGGCCAGGCAGAGAGTACAAGATTCTTCCCCAACATCCCAGCCATGGCTCAGGCCCTCAGAGCAGGGATCCCACCCTGAAATCTGGGTCAGATTCCATGAAGGGGATCTATCAACAGTTTGATGACCTGGGAAAGCAAAACGGTGGAAAAGCACAGACAGAGCCAGGCTAGAATTTCCCCAAAGTATTCCCCTGGTCAAAAAAAAGGGAATGGACTGCCAGAATCCAACCACAGTCCTGTCACTAACAATGGGAATGGGGGTGAGGATAGACTCCAGCAGACATCCCGGAACTCCACTGACTGACGGCCTGTTGGCTTGGACAGGTCCAGTGCAGACATGGAAAGCAGCAGAAGGGCCCAAATGGCCTGAAATCCAGACCCAGGAAAAGAAAGGAGGAAACGGCAATGCAAAAGGCTAAGAGGGAAGTAAGGACTCACAGCAGGGCGTCCAAGGCCAGGCTCCCAAAGCAACCTGTTCTAGTGAGCCATGAACAATCTTGGGATGTCTCAGTCTGGTAGCAGCCTTGTCTTACCGTCAACAGCCTTTCGTCGTCAATGATAAATTTTAGTGTGACGTGATCACCCCTTTGTTTCTGTCCCTTCAAGTGTAATTGTGTGAATTGAACTTCATCAGGGGTGGAAGCCACCACTGCTGCTTTCTGAGCTTATCAATTTTCATGGGAGCAGCACAGTAAACGTCCTACATGTTCTCCTTTAAAATCTGTTTGTGGCTTTCCCACTTAACTGTGCTGGCTACTGCCACAATTTTCATACATATTGAGTGGGAAGGCACCTTAAAAACCATCTAGTTCTAAGCCTCTCATTTATGTCATTACCTTCCCAAAAGAAAATAAGCTTATCCTATCCCAGCAGAGCATAAGCTGGAGGAAAGACAGCTGCCTCCCTTGTAAATATGTACTTCCAATCACTACCCAACCACAAGAAGGGCTTGATTGAGTGATTGCTTGGCAAGGGCATACCCCATTGTGGAGCGTCATGCGTGAAGGAATGAATGTCAGATTTCAAAGTCGGCATTACAAGGTTTGGGGAAAAATGTCAGCGTTGCCACTATCGCTCTGAAAAAGCCGGTATGACCAATTTTGGTTAGAAAAGGACATTTCCCAAATTTGTTCAAAATAGGACAGTACTACCATATTTGGTAAAAAGGAAAAAAAAGTCTCTCTTGGGAACAATTGTTGAGTTGTCAAGTATTGTTGGGTCAGTGGGCGTGTCACCACTACTGATGGGCATAAATAGAGGGCCAGAGCTCAGTGAGTACTCCAAACCTGGGCCAACAAGCCTAGGAGGGAGGTTATCAGCTTCCCTCCCCTAGAAAAGTGAACCATAACCCAAAAGTCCACAGGTAATAGAAAGCTGGGTGTCAAGGTTGCATACTGGTCCTTGTAGACAGTCTGAATGAAAATCTCAGTCGCTCCACAAAAACTTTCACGTTGGCACTCTGCTGTTCGCTGCTCGTTCTCAAGCTTCTGAGTGAAAAACCCCAGTCCCTCCACAAAGACCTTCTGGTTGGGGCTTGGTGCTGTTGACTGCTCATTCCAGAGCTTCTGAGTGAAAATCTCAGTCCCTCCACAAAGGTTTCGAATTTGGGAAGCAAGGTGGTTCCCTGGTCATTCTAGACTTTCTGAGGGAAAATCTGCGTGAGGTAAGGACCCTTCGCTCCTTTGTCCTCACCCCCAAACCCTGTCACATGAGAGTCAGGTGGACCTATCCCATCCTTTCCAAAGAATATGACCCAGTCACCTCCAGCTTTGGAAAGCCTCACATTTCCAGGGGTCAGGAGGTATTTTCTTAATCTCTTCATTTTGCAGCAGCAGCCGCAGCAGCCGCAGCAGCCGCAGCAGGAGCGAGCCCCTCTAACCAAGATCCGTGTCAGATAAGATCTTCCTCAGCATGGGGTTCTGTGGGACGATGTCATTTTCCTGGGGCTGCAGGACTGCTCCAGATCACAGCATGCAAGGGAGCATGACGCCAATGAGGAATAACAACCTGCAGCCTGTTCCCAGCAAGTTAAGGCCCTATCTGTGACATTGATCATCCTAGATGCACTCTGCATCTTCTGCATCCTAGGTGCACTCAGTGCCTTCGCCTTTTACATCTCTTGGTCACTAAATAAAGTGATTGATGAAGAACAGACTCAAGGTTTCTCGTGTCTTTAATAATTTTCATTACGCAGTGAAACTGAAGTATCTAACAATCTGAATTAACTGTCATTATTTACAAAAGCCACTCTAGAAACGTTCACAGCATAATTCAGAACCAAGCCACTCTGATGATGTGCCCATAGGCTTTACTTAATTGGGTCTAGAAATTGGGGACCAAATTATCTCTGGGGCAAAATCATCTCTGCAGAGAAAACGGCCTATTTGTACTGTCCAAAATCAATGGTAATTAATAAAAAAGAGACCTCATGTCAAAAAAGAAGGAGGAATTAGGAACATGCAACAGAATGGTTTGGTTTAAAACTCGGTCAAGATTTCCTAGAAACCACAACACTTTAGGAAAAATGTGGTTATATTACAGATCAAGTAGAAGGAACGGAGGACCACGACACCACCTTTTTGTACAGCAAAATTCAGTTGGCAGAAAGTAAGGAACTTCAAGGAAATGAAGCATGAATGCCCCTCTGGCCAAGGTTCTACACTGGGAGTGGGGGGAGGGTTGTGTGTGACAGCATTTGGTGGAAGGTCCAAGTGGTGCCAGTAGGTGTGTGTCAATGTTTTTTACCTGCAGATCAGCCAAACTAAAGACAGCAGGCAGGCCACCAGGTTGTTTGTCCACAACAAGTCATGACTGGACACAGGGAAGGAACAGAGGCCCCTTAAGGGACTGACTTGAAGGAGGGCATCGTTGAGAAAATGCAGTTAGGAAGATGGAAGTATCTGTGATATAGTAGTATAGGGTGCTCCCAACACACAAGCTCCCTTCATCAGTACAGATCATCCCATCTCCCCTCTGTGAGTTTGAGTTAGTCCCTGCACCCCAAAGGTTGTCCCAGTGTAAGGGTTCTATCCTAACTCTGTCACTTACATGCCATTTGTGTCGTGCTTGATCGTCTGTGTCTCAGACCGCATCGTAGGACTTACCAAGGTAAGTCCCACACGCCAACTTCCGCATATGGAGCGTATCACAGGTTATTGACATATGTATCCGTAAAAGCTGGGGCAAAGTTTGGGGAGCCAAGGCCAGACCTATCCATCCCCAAGACCGTGTAGGTACAAATCCTCATACTGAGGAGACCCAAGCATTTCTTTGGAAGTGAAGGTGCTGAATTTCATTAGGGAACTTTGCTAAAGAGGTAACACTAGTGATAAGAACACAAAACAATTTCACGACAAAGAACTGAAGGAAAAATCTTTGTGCTTCTCCTGTGTTTCTCACCCACCCACCCCCAACATGCTCTGCGAAATCTTGAGGCCATGTCACATGATGACACTTTGTAGTGTGGTGAGAATAGAGGCAGATGTACCAGAGACATGGAAGACTAGCATAGGATATGGTGATACAGTCCTTCTTCATTTGGTGAGCCAGGGCTGGCATAAGCATGACAGACTGG
>JAQQSK010013277.1:0-11545 GCA_028658325.1 Potorous gilbertii
TCAGGAAGATGTCTACCATATGCCACAATATGACAAGTTGTCTGACCCAGAAGAAATCAGATATTGCAAATCTCTGCTCCTCTAGTATCTTTTTCAGTCTTAAAACCATCCTGAGGCGTGATGAAGGAATGATCATCTTCTTGGTAGGAGAGGAAATTCCTGTCTTTCGTTTGGTTTGGGAATTTCTCTCTGATGACTATGGTCTGGGACTTTGAAGGAAATTCTGGCACCCAGTGTGGTGCTGACTGGGAAAAGTGGCAGACCAAGCACCTGGCTGTTAGTTTCAGTTCTGCAGCTGTGCTCCTGGGGACTGCCCCTGAATGTGGAGGAGGGAAGGAAGGGAGAATGAGGGAGAACTTGTGAAATGTTTGCTACCAGAGAATTTGGCACCAGAGAATTTAGCAGCTGCTACTCCCATCCACCTGCTCAGTGCTGGAGCAGAGAAGTCAGCTGATTCAGAACCTCTGAGATGCAGATTTCCAGAAATAGCCTGTGAAAATGACAACTCATCGGATATTTTCTCACTTTAACCCCTTTTTCTAAGAAATTAAAGAATCACAACTTTCTATTTGACAGTTCAAGTCAACATGCATTTATGAAGTATTTTCTGCGTGCAGAACACTGTTCTAGGCATAGGAAGAAGTAAAGAGTTTAGGTAAAACATAGTCTACCTTTGTGGAGTTTATAGTCATGTCTTATAAAAAAGAAGACGTACACAACTAGTTGTAATATACAAAAATACATGATAAATAGATTCAAATGATGCAAATATTTTATGTGAACTTCAAGGACTTGGGTTATGGTCTCATTATTCTTTCCACTTCGAAGCATTTTAAGGACCCTTCTTCCAAGAGCAGAACAGAAACAGGTCAAACTGGACTGGCCTCCAACAAAATGGTACTTAGACAAGAATGTGTCTATTATTAGTTGCAAAAGAAGTGTAATAGATCTTTCCCAACCTATTTTCTTTCTCATCCACAGTATTTAGAGGAGCAAGTAGATTCATTTTCTTTTTTAAATTACTAGTATAATTTTTAAATTTTATTGATACCTTTAATTTTTAGCATCATATTCATTTTTGAAATGTCCTTTCCCTCCCCCTGCCCAGAAAGTCATTCCTTATGACAAAGATTTAAAATTTTAAAAGAATTCAGCAAAACTAAACAACCAATGACCATGTTTGATAACAAAACCAATGTCCTATACCCATATGAATATTATTCCCCACTCTATACCCATAATGCCATGCTTCTTCGACAAAAGGAGAAAGGATCAATTTTTCACATTTACTTGAGGCCACACAGTCACTATAATTATACAGCGTTTGGTTTCATCTTGTCGATCTTTCCACAGTACCTAGCACATAGTAGGTGCTTCATAAAATATTGCAGTCATCACATACATTATTTTCTGGTTGGTTAGATTCATTTTCTCTAGAATTCTTGCTTCCTCTTCCTCCTTAACAAAGACAATAGGATCCACCACGCCCTTCCAATCACAAGAAACAAGGGCCTCCTCAGGCATCTATCCTGATGTCACCCACCCCATTTCTGCTTCCTGTTCAGGAGGAAATCAATAATGGAAAAAAATACAATCATTCCTACTGCAAAAAGGCATGACAAATGATTGCCCTTTAGCTCCATTCACAGTTCTTTGATATCCTAGACCATAGCTGCCTTTCGTAGTCATCACTCAGTCTCTCATTTTTAGAATATAAACTCCCTGAGGGCAGGGACTATCTCACTTTTATATTTGTGTGCCCAGGACCTAGAATCTTCCCTGGCAGATAGTAAATGCTTAGTAAGTACTTCTTTCCTTCTCTTCCTTCCTCCTTTCCTCTCTTTCTTTCCTCCATTCCTTTCTCCTTTCTTCTTTCCCTTCCTCCCTTTCTTCCTTCTCTTCTTCCTTTCTTTTCCTTTCTTTCTTCCTCCCTTCTTTTTCTCCTTCCTTGTTTCCTTCCTTCCTTCATTATAATTCTCCCTAATGCATGGATACTGATGGATCCAAACTTGTTCCTGTAATTCTTGAGACTTCTTTCTGTATGTCAGTATTTAAAGGAATGTCCCTTCTAATATTGGAAGTCCTTTATGAACTGACACAGAGGGAAGTGGGCAGAACTAGGAGAACAATCTATACAATGATCACATTATAGAGAAAAATGATTTTGAAAGACCTGAGAACTCTGATCAAAGCAACAATAAACCACAAGTCCAAAAGAATGAAGGTGAAATATGTTAGCTCTTGACAAAAAGGTGACGAATTTAAAACGCACTGAGACATACATTTTTGGACATGGCTAATGTGGGATTTTTTTTTTTGCTGGACTGCACAGATAGGCACTGAGGGGTTTTTTAATTAATTGGTTTAATGGAGAGGGGTGACAGATTAATTTTAAAAAATATTTATTACTTGAAAATTTTCAAAACAACTTAAAAAGAAATATCCCTTCTGCATGAGAAGTAGTATGGTATAACAGAAAAATCACAGGACTTAGACTGAAATGACCTGGCATTAAGTCCTAACTCACTCTCTAGTGATATAACTGAGAGCAATTTATTTAACCTGAGATGCTGTAAAATGGAGATAATCGTACTAGCTCTATTGGACCCAGAGAGATCCTAGTTCAAACCCTGCCTCTGACAATTAACAATGATGGTAAGGGCTAGTATTTATTTGGCACCTTCCATGTTCCGAGCATTGTGTTAAGTGCTTTACAAATATTATGTCACTTGATCCTCACAACAACCCTGGGAGGTAGGTGCTACATGACTCCTATTTTACAGTTAAGGAAACCAAGGTTAAGTGACTTGCCCAAGGTCACACAGCTAACAAGTGTCTGAGGTCACATTTGAACACAAGTCTTCCTGAATCCAGTCCCAAAATTCTATCCATTACACTACTTGGCTGGCTATCATCTGAATGACCATAAGTAAGTCATTGATCCACTCTAAGCCTCATATCCCTCATCTGTGAAATAAAGAAGTTGAACTAGAAGACTGCTGAGGCTCCTTCCAAGGCGAAATCTATGTTTCTACCACAGAAACTTACGAACTGAGCTGTACTTACCATTCTATGGGCCTTGCATGCTCTTAGGTATTCACTCCCTTGTGGAGTGAATAGAGGTGAGACAAACTGTGAGAATCTCATTCTATTGGTATTTACAGACACACACGCACGCACGCATGCACGCATGCACATGTTATTTCTCCGAAGAACTCATAATCCACATTTCAACAGAAAAGAGCTGGTGTCTTCTCTCTAAGTGAACCTCAGCAGAAGTCAGGAAATAATTACTATCAGAGACAAGAAGCATAATTACATGGTAGCAGGAGGGTCTTGAATTTCTAAGTCGATGAAGTTTAGCGGAATGCTTTCAGGATCTTTCTGAAATTCAACATAACTTTTAGCACTATGAGTTCTTTCTTAGATAGTAAAATAATTACAACAAACATCCCATGGGCAACACTCACAAACACACACACACACACACACACACACACACACACACACTGGCAAGGTGACACAACAAAAAAAAATCAATTGTCTCTATAGTCAGAGGAACTGGGTTCAAATCTCACCTCTGATGTGTATTGTCTGTGTGACCTCAGGCAAATAATTTAGGCTTCCTGGGGGCCTGAATTTTCTCATCTGTAAAATGAAAATGTTGTGGTGACTCAGGTCATTTCTTGTTCTAAATCTAGGACTTTCTGAGTCATCAGCTCACATCTGAATTACTGGCTCCCATGGTTCCAGGATTAGCTGGTTGACAGCTGAGAACAAGAAGACACCACAGGATAAGCACTTGGAAATAGAACACCTGGCAGTAGAGAAAAGTATTTTTAGCCCTGTGCCGTCAGGATTTGATGTGGCTGCCAGGAACTGGTGGGTCTTGGACCAAGAAATGTCTAAGAAAGGATAATTATCAAGTCTTGTGGTTCAAAAGACAGTTTTAAGCTGAAGTAGAACTATACTTAGGATGGGGTGACTAGGACTTTGGACCAGGATTTTTAAATTTAAATGGCGCATATAGCACTTAAAGTTCTTCAGCAGGACTGAAACAGTTGAACCTAGCAAGAACAATTACTTAAAACAGTGGCACATGACGAGTTACAGAGGTAAGTTTTTAAGGTCTGGTCTCACTCTATTCTCTACCTTCCCTCCCCTACTTCTCTATCTCCTACACAATTTATCTTTAAAAATCTATCTGAGGATGGGTTTGGGTCACCTTGCCCTGGGCACAAAAATTTAGACTCCTAGCTGTGGCATAAGCATAAGCCAATCCATTAAACATCAGACCTGGTGATTAGACACATGAAGCTGAGGTTCAGGATTGGAACAAGGGTAGGGATTTATCGCTGAAACAAGCAGGTTGACTTATGACCACCAGCAAAAGGTAGGTTGGTGGAAGACAGTAGTACTTCTTAAACTGTGGGTCTTGACTCCACATGAGATTGAAAAAAATTTGGCAACAGTAAAAGGTTTCTGTGTTACAACAAAACATGTTCAAAACCAAATGTGTAATGGATCTGGATTGTTTGTGGCAGCACTTGCCCATGTTGCATCTTGCAACTTTACCACAACCTTGGTCCTGAACACTTTGCGCTGCACATGCCCTCAGGCTACACAATGCCAATGAAACAGAAAAAGGCTCACAAGTGGGAAAAGTTTAAGAAGCTCTGGACTAAATTATGGTCAAAAAACCAAAGTTAAGATGAGAGAGACAATGGAGGCTGAAACTAAGATTTGTGTCTGGGACAGAAACTAGAATCATCTCCAGGAGGCCAAGTTTAAATTAAAATTCAACAAGCATCTATTAAGTGCCCACTTGTAAAAGCAAGGACCCCCACATACATAGGAGGGCTTGCTGTACATGTTCTCAGATCTGCTTTTCTAAAAAGAAAGCAACTTTTGAGGGATCAACAATCACTTTAATCAAGTACATGTATCATTCACTTAGTTCAGGGGGAAAAGTTAACACCCTGAACTTCAGAGAAAATACAAAGAAATGATAATCAACAGACAGGGTTTCCAACTGTCTGACCATAAGCAATACATACATCATAGATCAACAGACAGATGCAACTGTCTGACCATACATATACAGTTTCCAGAGAGGGAAGCACCAACATCTGGGTTTTCAAAGCTGGGAAGGAAGCTCCTTAGTGACTGCCTACAGTCTTGTCAGGCCAAACAAACACTTCCAATAAGTAAGCCCCAATTATATGTCCAGATAATTGTTAGCATTCATTTTTGTAAGATTTTGAGCTTCAAATTTTTCTCCCTCCTTTCCTCCCTTCCCCTCTTCTGAAAATGGCAGGCAGTTTGATACAGGTTACACATGTGCTATCATGTGAAACATATTTCCATAATAGCCATAATTGTGAAAGATGAAACAGATCAAAAGAAAAAACTACGAAAAAGAATAAAGTAAGTGAAAAAAAATGTGCTTAGCTCTTCATTCAGTCCGGGGCTGAAGCGTTTTCCTTCATGAGTCCTTTGTACTTACTTGTCTCGAATCATTGTGTCATTGAGAAGAGCTGAGCCATTCATAGCTGATCATCACACAATGTTGCTGATACTGTGTATAATGTCTTCATGGTTCTGCTCATTTCACTTTACATCAGTTTGTACAAGTCTTTCCAGGTTTTTCTGAAATCTGCCTGGTCATAATTTCTTATTGCACAATAGTATTCCCTTACCTTCATATTCTACAGCTTATTCATCTATTCCCCAATTGAAGGGCATCCCCTCAATTACCAAAATTTTCCACCATGAAAAGGGCTATTGTAAATATTTTTGCACATATAGGTCCTCTCCCCCCTCCTTCTTTTATTTCTTTGGTATACAGACCTGGTAGTGGTATTGCTAGATCAAAGGGTATGCACAGTTTGATTGCCATTTGGGCATAGTTACAAATTGCTCTCCAGAATGGTTGGATCAATTCACAACTCTACCAACAATGTATTAGTGTCCCAATTTTCCCGGATCCTCTTCAACATCTATCATTTTCTTTTTTTTTTGTCATATTAACCAATCAGATAAGTGTGAGATGGCACCTCAGAGTTGTTTTAATTTGCATTTCTCTAGTCAAAAGTGATTTAGAACACTTCTTCATATGCCTTTGGATAGCTTTGATTTCTTCATCTTAAAACTGCCTCTTCAATAAATTTTCTCTTTTTATTTATCTGTTTGTCTCTGGCTCTATGTTTCTGTCTCTCTCTGTCTGCATCACTCTGTCGCTTTGTCTCTGACTCTGTCTTTGTTTCTATTTCTGTCTGTCCATCTCTGAAAGTATACTTAGTAACCTCAGGTAGAACTGACCTGTGTGGAAGAGGAAGTTCATTCCTTAAGATTTAATCTGATGGTAAGGATGCCTCCAAAGTTGCCAACCTGGGTGAAACAAAGGATAATCATGTTCTCAATTGAATTAACAAAGTTGGAGAAGAGGAAGATTTTTTGGAGGTGGGTGGTGGTAGAAATAAATGCTTCTATTTGGGTCATTTTTAGTTTGCATACAGATGAGATATCCAGAGATGTGTGCCCAACAGGCAGGTGGTGATATAGGACTAGCATTCTAAGAGAAAGGTTAGGGCTGGATATTTAGATTTGGGGAATTATCTGTATAGGCATGATCATCAAAACCATGGGGATGTATGAGATTATCAAAAGAGAACATCTGTATAGAGAAATTAGCACTATTATCAGACAGCAAGGAGAAGTACTCATGGATGGAGAAAGATGGGAGGAAGATGTAACCATTAAGTGGGAGAATAGACCTATCCTCACCTGACTGTCTGGATCCCTTTAAGGGGCAAAAGGATTTCCTGTCAATGGAAGCTCTAAGCCACCTTTGATACTTGAGGGGCATCATAGTGTAGTGGATAGAGTCCACTTGGAGTCAGGAAGACATATATTTGAATCCTGCCTCACACACTTACTAGTTATGTGTCCATAGGCCAATCACTAAGTCTTTCTGGGACTCAGTTTCGTCATCTATGAATGAAGGATTGGAATTGATACTTTTAATGTCCCTTCCAACTCTCTATCTGTGATCTTGTAATGAATCCATGATCTCATCCATGTGGGTACTTCCTCCAAAGACACTAATCAACTCATGCGTTGTGAGAATCTTGTGTGGTTTGTGTCCATATTCCCTGTGAACTGTTCCTAAAGGATCTACTCAATATGCTGGGGACCTTTCTCCAGATCCTTTAATATTCTAAAGACACCAGTATAGAATTCAGGCTATCCATCCTATTATCCCTCATCTTTGTCTTGCCCACATCCTTGTCTGCTAGGTGTCAGGAAGACCTGAGTTCAAATCCTGCCTCACATACTTACTAGCTCTATGACCTGGAATAGTCACTTAACCTCCGTCTTCCTCAGTTTCTTCATCTGTAAAATGGGAATGGCAAAAGCACTTAACTCCCAGGGTTGTGGGAAGGCTCTTTGAAATCTTAAAGTACTATATAAATGCTAGCTATTATTTTCATTATGATACCAGTCTTTGGTCAGTAACACCTATTGTTCATACTAAAGTTAGTTATTAATAAAAAAAAATAACAATTTACATTTTATAGAGTGGTTCTAAGGTTTACAAAATTCTTTCCTTACAAGAACACAGTGAGGTTGAGAATGTCCTCAAAAGTCAGTTAATTCAGCCCTCTCAGATGAGCAAACTAAGACCCAGAAAAGGTAAGTGACTTACTTACCCAGATAGTTAGGTCAGGGTAGATCTATTCTCCCACTTAGTGGTTACATCTTCCTCCCATCTTTCTCCATCTATGAGTAATTCTCCTTGCTGTCTGATAATAGTTCTACTTTCTCTATACAGATGCTCTCTTTTGATAATCTCATACATCCCCAGTAAGAAGCAAAGCATGGATTTTACTCTAAATACACGTCGACACATTACTTTTCAGTGAACAACCCTGTGAGTATCCAACACAGTTGAGGAAATACATCTTGTGGGCTTGTCAGGGTAGACAAAGCATGTAAAGTTTGTCTGTGAAGTTTATCTTTAGCAGAAATCTCTCCCTCCCTATCAATTGTCCTGTAATTCCTCCCTTCTGGGCTCCATATCCTCCCTCACCCCTCCCTCCTGTATCTTATTCCTGCTAATCTCTGCTAAAGTCATAGGGATCATAGGCTTTAGACATGGGAGGGATCTAAGAGCTCATATTGTAACCCTGGTTTTAGAGATTCTCTCCTGACATTAAGAGCCCAGGTGTATTTTGGAAGTTCTCATTTCTCTGGCTTGTTAACCCCATCCAGGCAATCCTGAACTTCACGGTCCAATAGCATTCAATGTATTGGGCTAGATAATCTCAACCATCTTTTCTAGCTCTGACTACTATAATCACAAATCACAAAATACTTTGATAAATATATATATTTAAATCTCAATTATTTTTCATTTTTTTCTCAGTAATTTTTTCTAAGTCAGAAATCTAGTTCCCTTTTCTAATTCAGGTTGACAACTATTCTTTCCCATTTATAGTCCGTTTTTAAATTTATATTTCTAAAAACAGGTTGGTTTCAGGTTCACAAATTAACTTTTAAAATACTTAAAATATTAAAATAAAATTTAAAAATAATTGGAAATTGAGAGGATTCCCATTAACTGGGGAATAGCTGAACTATATCAGCACAATGGTATAAGAAATGATGAGCAAGATGGTTTCAGAAAAACCTAGGAAGTTATATAAACTGATACAAAGTGAAGTGAACAGAAACAGGAGAGTGTAGTATACAGTTACAGAAACATTGTAATGATGATAAACTATGAAAGACTTAGCTGATTAAGACAATGATTCAAGACAATTTCAAAGGATCTTTGAAGAAAAATCCTATCCACCTCCAAAGAGAGAACTGATGTACAGATTAAGCATATTTTTTTCACTTTCTTTATTTTTCTTGTTATCTTGTGTGTGTTTTCTTTTGCAATATGGATAATATGGAAATGTGTTTTGTATGTCCTCCCACATATAATCAGCATAATCCTTGCATTCTCAAGGGGTGAGGTAGGAGCAGGAGGTAGGGAGAGAATTTGGAACTCAAAATTTTTAAAAATTAATATTAAAATTTTTAATGAAATAAAAATATACTAAAAATATTTTCTTAATATTCTGAACTTGACTAACACCAGCAAACATAAACATTTTAACATATAAAGAAGATAAAAAGGAAACTACATAAAAGACCATTAATCCCTAACACATATAGCAAAAACCAAATTTTCAAGAGGTTTCCTTGATAATTTCAGGTCAAAGCTGAGACCAAGATGAGGTATACAAAGTTGCAGGTTGGGGACCTTGAAGGGAAGGTCCATTGCATTTTTTCTTTTTTCTGTCTCTATTTCTGAGGGAGATATAAAACATTATTTTTCTCTCTCCTTCCTCCTTGACCTGTAGCTCATCTTTCTATCCATCTCTTGTAATTCCTCCTACTCTCTTAGTCTCTCCTAAAAAAAATCCCACTAGGACTTCATGATGCCTTTGGGGGGTCCTTATTTTAATATAAAATGAATTCTCCTAACTGGGTCCCCAGTGCCAACAGATTGTGACCAATGAGATGACTCTCTTCTGGCCCTGTGGGTGACAGGAAAAATAAAACCTTAAGAAAAGCAGGAGGGAGTCAAGCAAATGGAAGAGAATGAAAGACTTGCTATATCAGTACCGTGGACAGGAACTCAGTGCCCCCACTGCAGATGTTCCTGATGCTTGTAATCAGTTGGAAAAACACTATAGCTGAAGGGTACAAGGTCACCTAAAGTCAGTACAAAATAGTGGTCATTTTTCTGAAGCCCAGGACAAAACTAGTGAAACACTTATCTCTTCTCATTCCCTCCCAACCCTTACTTGCTCTGGCTCTATATCACATTCTTCATATGTGCAAGACTTTGTTCACTTTCTACATTGGTCATGAGTTCTCAAAAGAAAGTAGTTCATCTAAGATATAGTTCAGCATTGTGTGTGTGTGTGTGTGTGTGTGTGTGTGTGTGTGTGTGTGTGTGTATTCTTGGGGAGATTCAATGCATTTAAAAGGACCAAGGTCACCCAAGGGCATAGAAAGAAGAAAGTTGTCTTTCTAATTGCTGAGGATTTTTTCCAGCTGGATTCTTGAGCTAAACAAGAGATGTTACGGATACATATTATTATAGCCCTGTATTATTATAAATAAATATATTAATGATGGCAGAGAAAGGCAAACTTACTCCATGACATACTCAGACACAGAATGATCCAATAGCATTTTGATGAGAGGATGTAAGTAGAAGAGGGTTGAAGCCCACCAAGGCAGAAGCCATAAACAAATTTCTCTTCCCCAACACCAGGTTAGAGAGCATGGGCATTGATTAAAAGAAAAGTTGTGGCTATATGATGCCTGAAGAGAGGACCTGAAAAAGCATGGCCCAAACACACAAAGATTGGGGTCAGAGAGAAAGCGTGGGTAGTTTCCTATGTCAGACAGCCTGTGTCCCCATGTGACTCAGTAATGTGGCAAAGAAGAAAGACACATGGGCAGGTGGAAGAAGATAAGTCAACTCCATTTATTGATCCAAGGGTCAGGATATTTATAGATAGAAACTGCAAGTCTATGTGACATACTGCTCATCTCCTGTTCTAGTGATTTGGCCAGTCTTATTGTCTTAAAGACTGTTAGCCTAGAGGGCATCTATTTTACACATCGCTTGTACTCTATAGGTCTCTTGCCTATCTCAGGGAGACAGCAACTTCTGGGGGGCATGGAGAGCCATTCCGGATGATAATGAGCACAGTCTCAAAGAACAGTATCCCCAAAGGTCTGCCCTGAACTTGTCAACCGCACTCCATTCTGGCCCTCAACAGTTTCCATCTGCCAAACATCTCCATCCCATCACCACTTTGAAGTACCTTTTATTTGAAAAAATTTCAATCATGACTATTCCATGTAGAGAGCTAGAGATGTGGGACCTCTGTCTTTAGGATTAGGGGCTTCCCCTTGTATAGTATTTATGGCTATGAAAACCATGCCTCTGACCCTGTAACAGGATTACTTTTATTACTTTTTCTAAAACCTCACATAATTGGGTAATTGCAGCTTTTACTGAGACAGTTATTTTGAATTCAGTTCAACTGAATTCACCAAACTGACTGTACATAATATGTGCAGAGCTTTATACTAGGTAAGAGAAAAAGTTTATTCGTCTCTGCCTTCTCAGAATTCAATAAAGTAATATGACAAATACATAGTAACCATTATACAAAATAATAGATAAGTACATTAGCAATGTGCAAAGTGCTATGTGAGGAATGAGGAGGAAAAGGTCATTACTGTTTAAGGAGGTCACGGAATGCATCACGGAGGGGCTGAGATTTAAATTGGTTTTTCAAGGACAGTTAAAAATCTAACTGGTGAAGAGGAGAAAGGAGATATACTAGGAACCAAGTAAACAAAGGCACAGAAAGGCATATTGAGGGATCACAGACCCACAAACTGGAAAGGACTTCAGAGATCATCTAGTCTAAGCCCCTCGTTTTATAGATGAAGAAACTGAGGCAAA
>JAQQSK010013278.1:0-11544 GCA_028658325.1 Potorous gilbertii
TGTGTGTGTGTGTGTGTGTGTGTGTGTTGTAGCTTTTTGTGTGTGAGTTTAGAGATTCTTTGTTGTTGCTGTTCAGTCGTTTCAGTCATTTCTGACTCTTCATGATCCCTTTTGGGGTTTTCTTGGTACAGATATTGGAGTGATTTGCCATTTTCTTCTCCTGATCATTTTATAGATAAGAAAACCAAGGTACACAGAATTAAGTGACTTGCCCAGGGTCACACAAGTAACAAATGTCTGATTTGAATGCAGGTCTTCCTGACTCCAGATGTGGCAGTCTGTCCACTGTGCCACTCAGCCCCTAGATATAGTAAGGACTCTATCTTATCTCAGCTTTGCAAAATTTGCCAACTTTGAGCACAATGCCTTATACCTGGGTTTGCTAAATTTGATCCCAATTCAGAAGTAGCTAGTAGTATACTTCCATTGCTGGAAAAGTTCCATTCCTGGGCCACAGGATGACCTGGAAGTGGGAGGGGCCCATTTGGTTTGGAAATAAGGAGAATTAAAGAGATAGATTGCTGGTAGAATTAAGGAATCTATTCCTCAGAGGCTGGAGGCTAGAGCAGGCAGCCAGATGGCTGCACTTGGTCAAGGTCAGAGTTACCGAATTAAGAGATTCACACTTGACTTTCCTTAGTTTCAATACTGTTTGAGAACATGTAGCAGCAGGGGAAATAGACTTTGGGAGACTGTGTAGTCTAATGGTGAAACCACTAGATCCAGAATCAGAACAATTGAATGTGAATCCCTGCCCTTTTACTTGATTTTTATTTTATTTTTAGCAAAGCATTGTCTTATTCTGCAAAATGAAGTGAGTGAACTAGCTGATCTCTATGGTTACTTCTAGCTCTAAGTTCCTTCTACCTTCTTCAGGCATAAATCCACAGAAGAAGGCTAAGACACCAGTGGAATCAAGTTCTAGGAAGAAAGCCAATCTATTGTGGCATTGTCATTCATCTTTCATTCTCAGAGAACCAATGTCATCACAAGGATGGTCTTGCCTTGCAAGTGAATAGGATTTATATGAGGCAGAGCAGTGCAAAATCATCAGTTTCACTGTCTCCTTCAGGGTCATCAAAATCCAGTGACAAGACAAAAGTTAAAACAACTGATGTTAGTCCAGGACTCTAGGCTCAGGGAATCAACAGTGTCATATGTGACTATATGACTCACCTGTCTCCTTGCCATCAGAGTCTATTTAAGTACTGTGGAGTTATGTCTTGGTCCCTATTTTTTACAGTATATGGACATATTTATGTAAATATGTATTCATTTAAATATATTTATACATATACATGTATATATACACAGATATATCAATAAAATATATTCGTGTGTGTGAATATGTATATGCACACATGTGATAAATATACATGTATACACACACATATAGGGAAGGAGAAGGGATTCAGCCTCTATTAAATACTCTGTAGGAGGTGCTGTACTAAGGGTTTTTCAAATATTATGTCCCTTGATGAAATAATACAAATAAGGTAATATTTGTAAAAGTTTTGCCAATTCCTAACACCTAATAGGCACTTCATGAATGATTGTCTTCTTCTACCTCTTCCTCATACACGTAAATGTGTAAATGAATCCGGAACCGTAATTTCATTGATTTGGAGAATTCTTGTCCTTGAAGCAAGAACTTATGTGTAACTTCTCTATGAGGTGCCAGATCTTGGGGCATGCACATACATGCCAACATGGAACTTTGAAAACTGGATTTAGTCACAATATCTTCGAGGTTAGATTGGGTTGTGGCAGAAAGCCTTCTAAATGACTTTGGAGCCACAAGGCCTGATGACTCAGGGGCATGGAGCTATAAATAAGTTTTCATATAAAAGAAGTAATATGCCCCTCCCACTGATTTTGGGTTAATTTTTATCCCTGCCTAGAAGAACTGATGTTAGTCACCTGTTGTGGAGGGGGAAGGGAAGTGGATGCTTTTTCTCCATTCCCCAGATACCAGCCCAAGCACTTGGAGTAGTGTCTGTGTGTGTGTGTGTGTGTGTGTGTGTATGTGTATGTGTTTATTTTTCCCGATTTCAGGTTATTTAGAAGATTATTATCTGGAGACAGAATTGACTGGGTTGGAAACTTGCGAGCTTTGAAAGGTCAAAGATGTTATTAGAGATCAACTCAGAAGCTAAAGTCAGTAACAAAGTCAATTGGAGTCAGTCATAGCAGTAGCTGAGTCCAGTAAGGATCCAACCTAGTTGAATAAGGAAAGATTAATTTATAGATCACAATATGCCCTGAAGGGAATTCGGTTGGGATATTTGAAAGTGAGAAAATAACTGCCACGGCCACAAGTCACAAGATACCCATCTGAAAAGGATTTCCTCCCTTTGGAAGTTTGCTCCCAATGATTTTTCCTACTTTTTGAATGAGCATGAACGTAATAGGGGGAGGTTGATAACAACGATATTAACAATGCCAATAACAATGAAACAAGGAGTACTCAGGGGCCTTTAATCAAGAGAATTCATGACTCAAAAGGTATATACATATTCACTTGATGCCTTTTTAACTTACATCCCTGAACCCTAGTACTGAATGAAGCAAGGTCTTTCTTACCTTATTGGGTTATCCATACGTGACACTGTGAGGAAGGCAGCGAGGTTTGCCGTGTAAGATGAACAGACAATCAAGGTGAAGAGCCACCAGCTTCCCATCACAATGCGCATGGCCATGGAGTTTGTGGGTGATTCTCCACCTAAAAGAAGCAAAGATTGTGAAAGGATCATTTTCATCATGTATCACCAACACTCTCCTCATTGCCATCAATCACAGGCCTTGTTACTTTGTTGCTCATTTTGCCCTTACTGAAGTAAGAAAAAAATTAAAAAGATAGTCATGAATCCATGGAAGCCACTGAAAACTCAGGGATCTACTGTGAAGGCCCCAAGGCACAACCATGCCAGTATCAACTGCCAAGTAACACAGAACTTGTCAAAACTTAAAGCAGATTCCTTGGATTTTTAAAAATGACTTCATTGGTAATCTTATGCATTATTCCTCTGTGGTACAAAACCTACAAGGCCGCAAGCTATGATTTGAGATGTTTCCAATTTCCAATTTACATTTCATATTCAAGAAAAATGTATAAATATGATATTAACTCCCACCAATGAATCCATGTGCTTTTTCTTTTCAACCTTCAAAAACCATGATGACATGATGCGCCATGCCATGTTTTTTATTAATATCCTGGTTTCCCTTGATGAATCTTTTTAGAATGTTCTGGAACTATTATATTTGACTTTTAGTCAAAGGCTGCCCCTGTGAGTCCCATTGTGTCTCCCAAGTCCCTTACGTGGTTGCTTAAGAAGGCTCTCAGGGGCACATTGCTTTTCTTCAGCCCACCAGGTCTCTGCTGAGACAAGAATCAGAGCCAAAAATCACATTAGGAGCTGTGTGAATTTGTAGTTTCCAGCCAAAATTTGACAATCCCATAACATCACTGAATACTACCCCAAAAGCTCTAAATGTCTCAGGAATGCTTGGGCTCTGTTTGGATTCTTGCTAAACAATCTCAGTGTTTTTCCTTCAACATTAATATTTTTAAATTAAGCAGAAAGTCAGTTTTTATTTGACAGTATTCTTTGTAAAATGATCCATCCAAGGTAAAATCAAATAAAAAATGACAGCAAACCCAAACTTTCCAAGTTAATTTTAATTAAAGTGGAGAAGTAGAATGAAAAGGCATGCCTGGCATTATTTTATTCATCTCTAGGCATCACTGAGATTGAAATAATTCTATACGTCTTAGCAATGATCAAGAAGGATGGATTATTTTAAAAATTCTGTTTTGTTTGTTTGTTCTTAAATAAGTCTTTGGACCCTTACCAAAAATCTCCAAGAACCATTGGGAAGGGGTACTGAACAAGGATCTACAACATACCTTGCTGTACAAAGGCTCCATAAACAATCCATATGGCACTGTGAAGAGTGGAGGATGCTGATGGACTAGACTGTGAAGAGTTCTGCAACCTGACAGCCTGTATCCTGTTCAACACAAATATTAAGACACCAACCACAGGGATGGCTGCTGCAATGCAGGCCCAAACAGCAAAGTCAAAAGGAGCAAAGAGAGAGAAAATGTTGATTTTCTCTTCCGGCTTCTTGATGAGAATGCCCACTGAGTAATCCATGTATCGTTTGCTGAAGTCTACAACACTCTCCCGTTCTGGTGTGATGGTGATAGCCGAGATGGCCATGTCTGCTCTCTGAAACAAAAAGTCAACCAGTTAAATATCTTGTCTGCTCCTGAAGGCCCCTGTGGTTAATGGAAAGAAAGAGACTATTTTCATATAAAGGGAAGATGTCCACAGTTCATCATCAGAGCCTCCTGTCCTCCAAGATGTATTTGTTCTGTATTGTTTTGTTCATAAATTGCACCACCCTTCACTTCCACAGGGACCTGGCATCCACCAAATCATCCAGGTTCTCCCTTGTTCCCTTGAGACCCTAGATATGAGCATGTGAAACTGATGGCTACAGTTAGGGGTATGATCTGTGAATGGAACCACACAAAGGGTCAAATCGTTGACTGTGACCTGATTGACACTATTCTCTACTCTCTGGGTAAAATTTTAATACCAGACTTGACTGTATACAAGTCAGTTCTGGTCTTGTCCTCATCTTTCCAACTTCCTCATTCCTTTAGAAACACTATACATATGTATATGTATAGTGTTTCTAAAGGAAATACATATATATATATATGTATATATATATATACATATATATATATATACACACATACATTTAATATAACCCTAGATTTAGTTCATAAAATCACAGAATCTCAGATTTGAAAAGAACTTCAGAGGTCAGACAGCACAACCTATAAAATAATGGAAACCTTCCTCTACACCATCTCAGATAAAATGTCACTTAGACTTCTCTGGACAACTTCTGCTGAGCAGGGAGCCTGCTACCTTTCCAGGATACAATAACAACCACATTTTTTGGCAGTTGTCATTGTATGGTTTCCACTTAACTCCACAATAAGCCTTTTTTTCCATCTCCATTTTGTTTCCCCTAAAAACATTTATCCCTTCCTGTTTGCCTTTGATCTTCCAATGTAGGGTTTGGTATCAGAAGAACTGGTTCAGATCCTGCCTCAAGCATTTACTAGTTGTGTCACCTTAGGTGAATCACTGAGAATCAGTTTTCTTCATCTTTATGATGGGTGTAATAGTAACTGTACTTATATCCCAGGGTTATTAAAAAGAAAATCCTTTGTAAACTACAAATAGCTTGATCAATGTATATAATTATCTCTATAGAAGGTTAAGACTCTTTTTAGTTCATATTTCTTTTTTTAATTATACAAATATTATACTATATAAATTAGTTTTCAACATTCACTTCCATAAGATTTTGAGTTCCAAATTTTCTCCCCATCTCTCCCTTCCATCCCACGATGGCATATAATTTGATATACACTCTACATATAAATTCATATTAAACCTATTTTCACATTAGTCATGTTGTATAGAAGCATTAGAATCAATGGGAGAAAGAAGAAACAAGAAAGTTAAGATTCTTGAGGAAAAACAGGTTTTTCTTTCTCTTTTTCTTCCCTTCTTCCTCTTTCCTTCCCTTTCTCTACCTCTCTTCCTTCCTTCTTCCCTCCCTCCCTCTCTTCTTCCTTCTCTCTCTCTTTCTCTTTCTCTTCCTTCCTTCCCTCCCTCCCTCCCTTCCTTCCTTCTATTTTTTCACATGTCTCCCCTGAACACAGCACAATACTTGACAAATATTAGGTGCTTCAGGAATGTGTGTCAGATATGATTGGTTCAAATCTGTCGGCCTTATCTGTCTGTCCTCCCTTGTTATGAAGATTAAATGAGACAGCTATTGTTAAAAGTACTTACCATAGTGCCTGGCATGTAGTAGGTACTAAAGAAATGCTTTCTTTCCCTCTTCCTTGAGGACTCTAGCCCATGATGCACTTTCTGTCCTATAAATTACTTCAGTACTTACTGTCTACACCCCATAATTATGTGACTAGGCAAAGAGGCTCTGATTTCAGCCAGAGTGAAGTACTCCGAGTGTGATAGTACCCTTTTATACATCACAAATTACACCCATTCATGAATCATGGGATCATAGATTAAAGCTAGAAGGGATATTTGAGGCCATGAAATTCAATTTGCTATTTTAATAGATGGTTAAACTGATGATTGAAGAAGTTAATTCATCTATTCAAGGTTAACAAAGTGACAGAACAACAATTTTAATCCTACCCTCTGATTCCAAATCCAGTGCTCTTTTGACTACCCCATCCTTCCTTCTCAGGAGTTGTCTACGTTACCAGAAGATCATATTACTTGTTTAGAGTTATGCAATTCGTAAGTGACAAGTGTGGGATTTGAATCCAAGAATTCCTGACTCTAAGCCCAGCACTCAATCCATTAAGTAACATGGCCTTCACACTTACACTACACACTCTTGAGTCACATTTATTAACTTTTTTTACTATAACTTAGTCTTGTTCACCAATCACTGCCAAGACTCAAGGTTAGAGACTCTGCCTTCTCTTCTATTATCTACAGGTCCGGCAAAGCATGCAGCATGTTGTAGATCCTCTATACTTAGATGCCAATTAATGGCCAGTGACACTAAAATCATCTTGGAGAGTGATAGGACAGTCCTGTGATTCTTTTTTCTGAGACAGACTTCATGGGGGAAGAGGCGGGGAAGGAAAAGGCGGGTGATAAGATTTAGTGAAGGAGAACTAAGCATAAACATGGGGATGGCACCACACAGACTAATTCACTTTCGGCTCTTTTAGAATAGAAACAGAGACAGGATGAAGTAATTAACAGCTGATACAATCCTAGTACTAACCCTCCAGAGTCAATGAAGTCTTTCTGTGCGATAGAGGCCAATTGTTTGTCAAAAGAAAAAAGCTGGCTTCCTCTAAGTTGGATCTTTAACCTCCATATTTGAAGGGTCATCATGCCCTAAATTGTTTGGGATGCTCAGTCCCAGGGGCACTCAATGCCAGGATCAATAATTCAGTTCCATCTAGGAAATGGAAAGACACTCATATCAGGGCTTTATCTTCATTATTGACTGCACCAGAGTGGTTGATAAACAAGGAACTGGATAAAAATACATGAGTTTTGGCAGATTACTATGTGTATCCTTCCAAATGACACTGGTATATTTACAAGAATTTGATAATACTGTATTTCCACTTCTAAACATCCCTTCTCAGCGACAGAAGGGATACAAAACAACTCTGTACTTGCAGCAAGCATGTTTCAGATGCAAAGTATTCCTAAGGACAAGAAAATAAGCTCTCTTTGATGACACATATCCCAAAATGGATATTAGGCTATTCTACAGACAAGTGATTATGGCTTCAATCTTCTGCTTTATACCCAAGTTAATGTATCACACAGGGAATTATGCTTTATAGAGGGGTAACTGCTTCATCACCCCACTATCATTTTTCTACTACAGCCAATATACAGTACACCTGGCTCGTGTTCTTCCTTTGTGACTCAATAATGAATAGATTACAAATGTTAAGCAAAGGCCAAATGGGCCTCATTTCTTCACTTCAATGTTCTTTTAGCAGACCTACCTTATTGATGAGCTCCCCAATCATCCCATTCCAGGAGGTATTATGGAGCTGGTGACCATATTTGCCATCAGGAGCTTGATAAATCTCATACTTGAATCCCAAGGTCTTGGCCAGGGCATCCAGGACATCAATGGAGAAGCCTTTGTAACGCTTGGGCTGTCCAAGTATATTCTCTGCCACCATCACAAAAGGTTCTTCCTGAGAAAAATACAATGTTTAAGCTAATATTAAAGCCACTTATTTTCAAAGAATGCAATTGAGTAGCGAGGATGATAATGCTTGCTAGTTTGGGACGGAGGCTACATAAAATATTAATGGAGAATGGACTTTAATACAATTAAAGAATAATTATGAAAACAATAGTAGTTTTGGGGGGCCATGTTCTGGAGATATCAGATCTCTGTCCAATGGCTGTATTTGTGGATCTCTAGGAAGTTGGTGTAGGTGACACCCAGTCCATAAGCAATGGAATAATCATCTTGAGTTCAGATATTTGAGGTCTGTTCATAGTTGTCCTAGACATTTATTACATAGGAAAACATATGGCCATAGTTATGCCTCTGCCCATTCATGTAGGACTAGAAGAATATGAGCTTTTGTGGAAACATTCTATGTGTCTCCTGAGAGAAAAGTGATTGGCTTAAGATCCAGAAAGATGACGAAATTTTTCGATGTAAGAATTGGTTTTACGTGATTACTCATATCTATTATAAAGAATTTTCTTTTTATTTTATTTAGTGTGGAGGAAATCCAGACAAAATGAATGTGCTGATTAAAAAATAATAATTTTTTTAAATGATTTGTATCAACCTTGGTTTTTTCACAAATAGCCTTAATAGCATGTTACATTTTATTATTGACCTGACAGGTTATTGTGTTCACATATGTACTGTCTTCAGATTTGATATCTACCTATAATTTGTAGGACTTCATTTAAGAAAGCCATTTCTCATAGTTATCAAAGTGTGATAACTCATACTATGATAATATGGAAAAAGGAGAAGTATACATACTAGGTTGTCTTGAGAGATGAATGTCAGTCATTACATTAAGACCACATTATGAGCCAATGAGAAGGTTGGAATTAAGATCTAGGATTTGGGACTCTGAGAATTAATCATAAATCTCTGTTCTTTTATCTTTCATAGTGTACTGTGAACTGGTTGATTCTATGAGTAACTGTATAGAATGCTAACATTTCCCCTTATTCTCTTCTCATGCATTCTCCAAATCTAATGTAGTCCTTCTAGGAATAAACTCAAGGAAATGTTTCCATTGGTAGAATGTGCTTAGGTAACTGTGTGAAGGAGGAGAGAGGTAAACCTCTAAGCAGGGGAAGAAAATATGACTATCTTCACCATTACTGCCAGAATGGAGGTAAAGGCATATATAGAAACAGAGTAGAAAGTAGAAATATATCTGATACAGCTCATATGGAGCCAAGTTTTGAAAAAGTTGTCTAGCTCCGTTATTCAAATCTCTCCCCTCCAAGGTAACATTTTTAGTTTAACAAGGAGATAGGATGTTAGAATGGATAAGGACATTTAGCAATAGACGGTAGGGAACTTGTGATTCCTGAACATGATCCTACCAAGACAGTCACCACTTTGAGTGTCAGTCCATGGAGGTGGCTGCCTGTGTGCCTCTCCTGCAAGCTGCCATTCAGACCTTTCTCTGAGTCCCAAGTCGCCAGCTGTGGAAGAGAAAAGAAGGAAGACATAAAGAAAAGAATGATCATTCCCATATCCCATTTGTCCTAGTCAAGTTCCCTTCCCAACTCAGATCAAGCATATATCTATCCAGTTAGGAAGTGGGAACAAGCAAGCAGTGACCCATGGGATTTCTCATGGGCCTAGAACAGATCTGTAACTAATGGCAGCGACTAGGGCTTAATCTCAGAGTGCCAAATTCAGAGGGTACTAGGGGTACCTGCATATGTTCAGTAATATAGGATTGGTAGCTTTTAGCCCCCAGTTAGCAAGGATGATTTGTTAACTAGAAATCTGCTGAGTGTCAAACTATAGTGAGTGACCCTTCCTACCCCTCCACTTAGCTTCCCCTCATCTGAGAACCCATTTTATATCACTTTTCTGACACTAGGATTGTGATACATGTCACAAACATAAAATTCCCTAAACATACCTCTGGCCCAGTGAGTTAAAGGGACAGGGGATGGTTTGGAAGAGATCAGAGTTTTGTATTCAGCTGTTCTTTGGTATTAGGAACTGATGAATTCCTCATCAAGAGACATTGATGAATTGAAATCACTTATTAATTACATACCATTGGTGCAAATGTGAGTTCCTATATTCTTTTTACAAATGTCCCAGGCTACCTTACTATCTCAAATCACTATTTTTGTGCCTTCTACTGCCATACTCCTAGACAAAAGGGTAACAAAGTTCATCCAGAGTTCCAGGTTGTCTACAGTAGATTTCATCACTTCCCACAGAATAATTTGGATAGAAGCTCACAATATATCTGGCATGGTTTGGAACTCATAAGAAGATAGGATACATTCCTCAAGAAGCTTTATTTGTAAAATACTGATAGATGGAATTTTCTAATAAACCTGAAAAGCTCATCTTCAGGTAAACCTTTCCTCACAGGATGGCACAATTTCTTTTGAAACAGTTCTATTGTTTGATGATTCTCAGTTCCAAGCACATTTCTAAATGCTAGGGAGACAAAGAAATACAAATGCACAATCTCTCATTCACCATTCTCTTGTCTGTATGACTCTCCCTTTTTTCCTCTTTCTCTTTCCCTCTCTTTGTCCCTGAGTCATAGTGACTCAGCATCTGAAGGCTGCAGAGGGCAGAGTCATTCATGGAAGGGAATTTAGATATTTTACATCTCGACAATGCAGTTTGTGATGGGAAACCTTGATGTAAATAGACCTTGACATCCAATCTGGCTGGAAAGTGTCTGTGCTCTGATGCCTTCAGCTACACAGCATTTGATCTTGACAAAGGACCTGATCCTAGGAACCAATGTCAAAGGCACCATTGGATTTTCCTGTTCCAGTGCTATCTCAATAAAATGTTTGAAGCTCCCTCATTATTCTAGACCAGAATGTTGGAAACACCCTTGATTCGGGAGAGAAAAGCAATAAATCCAAGTTTTCAATTCATTCATTCATCCCTCTTGTCAATATTTCAGCTATCAATACATGGTTTCTGGATGCTTCAGGGATAGAGAAAGAAGGTTAGCATTACCAGGGAGACCTCAAGATGAGATCAAAGGTCATAACTTCTGTAGAAGAAGTCTCAAATGAAGCCAAGAAGTCAGACTTCAGGGACATGTTCAATATGGCAGAGTTTTAAAGGTCTTTTCAGTAAACTTTCAATATTTAGCTGGTGACATAGGGGATAAAATATGGCCTTAAGTCAGGAAGGCCTGAGTTCAAAGTTGGTCTCAGATAGTTATTAGTTGTGTGATTCTGGGAAAGTCACTTAACGTCTGTCCTCCTCAGTTTACTCAAAAATAAAATAAGAAAAATAATAATACCTACCACCAAGGGTTATTGTGAGGATAAGATGAGATAATATTTTAAAATCTCAGTTTCTAGCACATGGTAGGTGCTATATAAATACTTATCCCCTTCTACTTCTCTTCCCTTGGCTTGACTGATGCCAGATTCGTAGAACATGAAGAGCATAGAATTATAGGATTATAGATGTAGAAATGGAAAGGACATCAGAAGTTATCTAATCCAATACACCCATGTGTACTCAGGCACAATGAGGTTCATTGACTTGCCCAAGGGGCAAAGACAGGAATCCACACCATCTCGTCCAACTTCCAATCTAGTGCTCCTTCTCCTATTTCTCATAGCATGCTCCCCTAGTTCTTCTGATAAGAATATGAAGGAAGTAGAAATTCATCACAAATATGAAAAAGCAGAAGTCTCCTTTAAATTTGGAATAAAAGGG
>JAQQSK010013279.1:0-11544 GCA_028658325.1 Potorous gilbertii
CTTTTCCACCCCTCATCAAACCTCCCAGGGCTCCTCCTTCCTCCACTCCCTCAGTTGAGAATCTTGTCTTATATTTTATAGAAAAATAATGGAGGCCACTCACTGTGAGCTCCCTTTTTCATCTGGTCCTCACCTCCGATCATTTTGCTACCATCTCCAACTTTGTGGGCACTGAAAAGTGAAAATACTTGCCATGGTCACACAGCCAGTCTTTGTCAACAGTAGGCCTCGAGAACACATGTCCCCTTATTCAAGGTCAGCGCTCTATTTGGTTAAATTCCTTTTCAGCAAATCAAAAGATAACATAATGTATAAAACTGGAGGTGACACAAAAATTCAGTCCTCTTATTTTATTGATTAGGAATTAAGACAAAAGATGGCCTAAATAACCATTAAAAGGGATCAGCCTGGGAAAACCCTCAAAGTTTCTGGTCAGAACGAGAGTGAGTCTAATGATTTTGCCTCACTTAAATCCAAGTCATTTGAAAGTCAAAAGGTCACCCTACTGATTTCATTGGTTCTCTGAGAAGAAAGGAGCAAGAACAAGAACTGATGAGGAAGTTTAGGCTTGGAGTACAACCTTGGGAAAAATCATTAAGGAGTTGTCAGAAAACTTTTTTGCGACTTATCTAGATTCTTACCAGAAAGTCAGAAACCTTAAGCCTCTATAATAATCATTCAATATCATTGAAAATGGGCAACTAGGTGGTGCAGTGATTAGAGTGCCTGGCCTGGAGGCAGAAAGGCTCATCTTCCTGAGTTCATATCTGGCCTCAGATTCTTACCAGCTTGTGTGACCCTGACCAAGTTACTTAACTCCATATGCCTCAGTTTCCTCAACTGGAAAATGAGATGGAGAAGTAAATGGTAAAATACTCTAGTATCTTTGCCAAGAAAATCCCAAGAGATCATAAAGAGTGGAAAACGACTGATAGATAATTCTGCAACAACAGCAATCACTGAAAATACAAACTCATTGGAGTTTAAACTTCAAAAAATTGGCAAGCTTGTTGATATTTTTGATTTCTCTGTGTGTATGTATATGAATGTGTGTGTTGTGTGTATTTGTGAAGGCATGTTTATGTAATTGCTTTTGCTTTCCTATTCAGTAGCATTCCATTTTCATTGATTATATTTTCATGAGATCAGAAAATCTGTACTATAACAATCTTTGGAGGAAGAGAGTAATGTCAATCCATGCTGTTCAAGCCATTTGGGTACATGGCATTGCTATAGGTTATAGCCTATAACAAATAGATTATGTAATTAATATGATGTCAATCCATTACCCACACAAAATACCCTCACATTGTACAACATTACAGGAGACTCATAAACAGATGGCAAACAACTGTGACGAAACTCTTCATAATTAAATACACAAAAACCACAACGGGCAATCGTGCTGCCCAGTTAGGATTTGGGATGATTTTACCAAAGGGTGCAGTCAAAAAAAGAGAGTACATCCATGTGAATTATACATGCTGAGTGTGACTAATCTCCACCCCTTTCGCACCACAGCTGTTGCTAGTTTCCACCACTGAGTTTTAAATAATTCAGTGAGATGCTTGAGAAACAGGGAATGTTTTGCATAATGTTGAAGCTTGATTATTATTTGCACCAAATGTTGCTGATGGGCCAGATTACCTCAATGGGAATTGTCAAGATGCCCTTTGAATTTCAATTTTAAACAAATTCTTTGTGGGAAAAGGTTGAAAAGAAGAAAATCATCACAATGTCATTTTGCATTTCATGTGCTGAAATTATAAAAGCATCATCTCTAAATATTGGGGAAACCAGACCTTTTGTACATGTTCTACTCCTGAACTGTTGAAAGTACCACTCCAGTCTTACAGTATTTTAAAAACTCTAGCAATTTTATCCTCTTCTGGGTCAAATTCTCATTCATCGATTCTTCCAAGGTCTTAAGTCATTCGTGCCCCACTTACTCCATTCTCTCTCTTTGACTTCAAAAGAAATATCGTCAAATACTTGCAAATATTCAAAAGAGGTAAGGTGCCTCTGTAAAAGGATATGGAATAAATAAATATCTAAATGGAGAACATTAAGCATACTCTACTTAAGCAATTAATATTAGTACTTTCAACAATGTAGAAGACAAATTGAGCACAGAATATTTAGTAGAAGTATAACCTAACTTAAAGGTCTGCAAAGGACTTTTTACATGTTATCACCTTTATTGCCCACAATAACACTGTGAGGTAACCTCTATTTTATAGATAAGGGAATAGGTTAAGTAAAGTTAAGTGACTTACCCAATGTCACACAACTAATGATTCAAGATTTGAACTCATCTTCCTGAATCTAAATCTGATACTCTATCCATTATGAGCTGGCTCTTAGTACTGAATAGTTGAGTGTGTTGGAATGGAAAAAGTACTGGGTTTGGAGTCATGAAACAAAAGCCACGTTGTGAAAGCATCAGAACAAAAGGAAAAGCCACGAAAAAGAAAAAACAAAAAAAAGAGAGAAAATTATATGCTTTGACCTGCATTCAGACTCCATAGTTCTTTTTTCTGTGCATGGCATTCTGAGTCCTTTGGGAGTTCTTTTAGATCTCTGCATTGCTGAAAAGAGCTGTCTATCAAAATCTGTCATCGTACAGTGTTGCTGTGTACAAAATATTCTCCTGGTTCTGTTCACTGCAGTCAGCATCAATTCATGTAAGTCATTTCGGCTTTTCTGAAATCCACCTGCTTTTTTCTTGTGGAACAACAGTATTTCACTACATTCATATACCACAACTTGTTCAGTTATTCCCTAAATGATGGGCATCTCCTCAATTTACAATTTTTTGCCACCACTAAGAGAGTTACTATAAATATTTTTGTACATGTGGGTCCTTTCCTCTTTTTTATGATCTCTTTGGGATACAGATCTAGTAGAGGTATTTCTGGATCAAAGGGTATGAAGAGTTTTATAGCTCTTCGGGCATAGTTGGGCATAGTTCCAAATTGTTCTCCAGATTGATTGGATCAGTTCACAACTCCACATAGTGAAAATGAAAATGCCAAATGAGTAGTCTTGCAAAGTGTTTCATATTCTCATGTTATAATACCAGTTATTACTTACTACCATTTAAGTTTTTTCTGTTAATATGTGATTGTGATGCATTTATTTTCATGGGAAGAAAGCAAACAGACTTCTTACAACTGACTTACTTTGAATGTTGAATATTTTTCTCCCTTTTTTGGCTAGAATCTACATTTTAGCTGAAACTAACTTTTAAACGTTTTTTTCTTAAAACTTTAGTGTAGAGATTTAGAGTCATAGAGTTTGATACAAAAGAGTTTTACCTCTCTTTTTATGGATCTCCCAAGAGTAAATTCAGACTGCTCATACAAATGACTTCAGAGCTGATAGGGGCTTCTTAGTGAAAATGCAGAGTATAAGTGCTCCAGTATGTTTTCGTCCATAAGTAATTTTTGGTTACTATTTGTTAGACATGCCAGACTCTTCTAGTTTCAAGCTGTTTTCATATTGGCCTCCAAGTCAGTCCTTGGAATGTCCATACCTGAAAAATCAAAAACTATAAATTATTAGACAAGTTTGATAAATACCTTATGCTTTTTCCTAAAGTGCCTCTGTTGTATGAAGAACAAGACTCAGAAATTCCCACACTGAACTTGGAAATGTGACAGGAGCCTGATGCAGAAGTGTGCTGGTAAATGTTTAACAATTGGCTCTCTGTCTTCTTCCATATGTATATGTACATTTATATGTGTATATGTACATATATGTAAATAGTTATGTATCTATATATGTATATAATTGCTAAATATTTATATAAACACACATATGCATAGCAATCTTTTAAGTTAAATGTACATCATTAATACTTTCTATATCATTTTATTGAGTCTAGATAATCAACAGAACAATACAGCCAACTCTGATTTTGAAGGTATGAGTGTTCATACTAAAAGTGTAACAACAGTCCCTCATGAGCCAGCATGAGCTAGCTCTAGTACACACCAGATGATGTAACCTGGGTGCCAGGTTCAATAAGCAGCTTCTTTCAGGATCATTGACTCTTTTCTACTTTCTTCTACATCTTGAAGATATGAAATACCTTGAAGATACAGAATATCTTAAACAATATAGAGTACCTGTATCTTGAAGAATGCTGTATTTTAGATGCAGAGATTTCTCTGTGCTTTCTGTTAATTAAATCATGAATCCATCATGTCCCCTCCGATAATATTTGGTTGCATCCATCCTTCTGGGAGCTGTGATAGAGCTTTTGCTCTAAATCCTTCCTGTTTTATATTCCTCATTCTGCTGGGTGAATTGTTAGTCCTTGAATGCATCTTCTCTGGAAGCATTAAAGTCCTTTCCCCAAGAAAAATAGCTCCATCAGTTCAAGAAGATGACCTCTAAAGTCCCTTCTTGTTCCAAATTTATGATCCCATGATAAATAGTTATAGATACTTATGACTTATAGTATTAGAAAAGCCTACTTAGTAAACTAAGGATATACAAAGCATAAGTACATAGAAATAATAAGATATAGAAGCAGACTAGGTAAATAAAAAGTTATTTGAGAGTTCATATTTTGTCCATTCATGTGGGGAATTGACTTCGTTATTCCAAGGTGATGTGATTAAGGCTCAATTTTGGGCAAGAGTGGTGACTAGTCAAATTTGGTTCCTAGAGAACTGATTCTGATTTAGTAAATATGTCATAATTTATCCTCCTTATATAAAGAATTGTTATGGACATCCAGATTCACTTTCTGGAATCAGGGCAGAGTTGTGACTTCCTCCATACTTCTACCTAAGGCAACGAAGTATTAGACAACTAGGACAAAATCATTTTTGCTGAAAAAGATCAGGGTAGTGGCAGGCAGTGTCACCAAATGACAGGTCAATGACGACCATAACAATAATTCTACTAATATTAATTAATATAACCTTAGAAGGTAATAATCCCAGTGTTTTTATCTCTCTTATGTTAGAGATAGCTATTTTCTATATTGCAATCAGTTCAGTAAAATCTGATTTAAAAAATTACCAGTACTTAGAAATTTAAGGAAAGGAGAAAGAATACATTTCTTGTGGAAGGTCCCGAGCTTTATACTTCTTCTTTCTTCTGCCATCGAAGGAAGTCCGTATGTTTTGATATGAAGAATGAAGCTATCATCTATCAAAAAGTTATCCATGGCCGCAAAGGAAGAAAAGAAAAGGCAAATTCTTTTTCCTGGCAAATAACAGACACTTACAAATGATTGCTTATTTATTTCTCAACTTTGTCGTTGACTGATTCCTCTTCTTTCCCTTCCAGTCCTTCTTTACTTGTTACTTCTCTTTCTTATTTTTTCTTTATGCTGAGACATAGTAGACACTTGAAATACTTGTTTAATCATTCATTACTTCTCTCCTTTTCCCCCCTCATTCTCCCTCTAATTCTCCTCCTCCCTTCTTCTTTTTTATTCTTTCCCCTCCTCGTCCTTCATCGTCATTATCATCATGGTCATCATCATTATCTTCTTATTCATAAAACACATAAAAAACCACTAAATCCTTAAATGAGTTTCAAAAACCTAATGTTGCTTTGTTTCCAAGGTAGATCAATACTACACAATCATAATATTTCAATCGGTGAGACATGCAAAATTACACCCAATGATAATCTCATTAGCGTCTTTGAAGTAGTCAATAAAAGAGAAACTCTCCTGCTGGAAAATAAGGACCAACTCTTCCAGAGCTGATTGCCCAATTAAGAAACTTGCATCGTTAATTCAAGGAAAGTGATCAATACACTTTCAAATGTAAAACAGGTAATGAACTGTAGCAGGTTTCTTGCATTTATTAAGACAACAATGGCAACTTCTGCCAATATTTGCCAGCATGATTAGGATAGCATGATAGATCATAGTACTTTATAAACATCACTTATAAAGTACTTCAGTGCTTTCTGACAGCATTTTTAGTCCATATTGAGACAAATATAGAGCTAGTTGAAATATAGGACAATGAAAAAGGATAATCCCATGATGAATGGAGTTAGTTTGGCCCCTTCTCAGTCAATCCCTTTAGGTTCAGTCCCAGTTTCTTTCCTCACAAGAAAAATTATACATCTAATTAAAACATCAACTTAGGAAATGTTTCAAAGAAATCTTTTCTACTTAAGCCCCATCTTTCCCTATGTTTATGTGACTGCTAGGTCATTTTGACTGCAAAATGATTTATTCTATTATTTAATAGAAAACTGGGTGTCTATTTTCACACATGAGCAATGTGGAGATTTGTTTTTATTGACTCTGATTTTGATATGAGAGTTTTGTTTCTCTTTCTATCATTTTGAGGTTGGAGTTGAGCAGAAGACAGGAACGAACTCCAGAATAATCCAAAAGAAAAAAAAACAAATAGAAGAAAATAAGGTAAATGAAACATTTTTTTAAATTCATAGATGAGAGCAGAATAAATGATGGTTGGACACAGGGCAGCTTTGAAAAGTGATATTTAATATGTGGTATATTTGGAGAGAAAAGCAAACTGTGTGGGTTGGAATTGATTAACAACTGCACACACAATTTTCTTTTTCTGTTGTACTTTGTACAGGGAAATGATCATCTTATTTGGGGGACTTTTAAGTTCAAAATAATTGAAAAAAAAATTAAAATCAAAGAAGAAAATTTTCATGGACTTCAATATCCGTAACAGCCTGCAGTCAGACAGTAATTCCAGGAGTCAACTTGTGATTTCAAGAAGAAAGGTTCTTAGGTGATGCCATGGAGTTCACCTGAGTTCAAATCCGGTCTCAGATATTTCTAGTTATATAACCCTAGGCAAGTCCCTTAACCTCAGTCTATCTCAGTTTCCTCAACTTTAAAATAGGCATAATACTAATAGAAAGTGGTATAATAAAAAGAATAAAATGGCATAATTTGTAAAGTTCTTAGCATAGTGTCTGGAAAATAGTAGGCACTTAAAAAAATATGTGTCATTTCCATCTTTCCCTGAAGATCCATTGGCTTTTCTCAGATCCAGAAAGTAGAGACTTCAGGGAAATTATTTGTTTCTACTTTTTCTTTTTTCTACTTATTTTTCTACTTTTTTCCTTTTTTCTACTTCTACTTTTCTATTTCCAAAAGAGCTTGAATATTCCCTTTATAGAAATCATGAAATATAAAGGAGACAAAAATTTAAGGCAAAATATGGACATATTTACAATGTCAATCTAAGGTAGTCTGAGATATACTCTTACTTCTCTTTGCTGCATAACACACAGAATTCACTGATGGGGAAATCTGTGGCCTCAAGGCCACATGTGACCCTCTACATCCTAAAGTGCAGGCCTGTGACTGAATCCAAACTTCACAGAAAAAATTCATTTGTATTCCAAGAGATGCACTTAGATAGTCAATAGATAATAGTATGGTCAGTAGAGACAGAACTAGCAAGGTGGTACAGTGTGTAGAGCACCAGTGCAGGAGTCAAGAGGAATTGTGTTCAAATTTCACCTCAGACACATGACACTCACTAGCTGTGTGACCTTGGGAAAGTCACTTAACCCCAACTGCCTCATCCTGGGTCATCTCCAGTCATCTTGATGGCGCTGGAGGAGATGTGAGGCTGGTGACCTGCACAGCCCTCTTCCACTCAAAACAAAGTCAAGTGCAAGTCATGTCATTATTTCTCTGATGGCATATATATATACATATGTAAAATAAAAATATAAATATCTAATAAATAGATAAAGAATGTCTAATAAAATTGTATAAATTTTAGTTTTTGGCAAAATGCACTTTCAATTAATCTATTCCTCTCACTACCCATTGAGCAAACCAGTATCAAAACACACCAAAATAAAACTCTCAATTCACAGCTCCATAGTTCTGCAAAACAAATTCCAGGTAGAGATTTCTAGCAGGGAATTGAGGATACGTAATTGGAATTGATTAAGAACCCCATCCCCTGCACATATATACACATGTATATTATAAACACATATTTGTATACATGCATGCATATATATGTATATTTATCCGAAATGAAATGATAATTGAATCCAAAAGAGCTGGTGAGATCATGGAAGGAGAGAACACAGAGAGAGGACCCTAGGACCAGGAAAAAGTGGCTGAGGTGTTTTGATGAAATGACTAGGAGCACAAATTAAGAAATAGCGCTGTCACAGGCCAAGGGAGGAGAAAAGGTGTACCAGAAATAAGAGATTTAAAAGAAATGATCTCTCTTATGGCTATGATTTTCCCTGATTCTTAGGTAAGTGATATCACCAAGGATCATTAAAGTTCTTTCAAAAAAAAACAGTGTCACTTAAGAAGTGTCCTTTGGCTTTGTAGTGTACTGAAATAACCTAGCACTTTAAGTGTCTTTGTAGGAAGAAACCAGAATGACATTAATAATGCTATTAATATTGATATTTTTGCTATTTGGCATTCATAAAGCATGACATATTTTCCAAAAATTATCATAAATTTCAATTAAATTGTATAATATCCCTTTGAGATAGATCAGTGTTCGTCGCATTTCTCATATGAGGACAGAGAGGAACTATTATAAATCTTATAAAATGAAGCATACAATTTAAGGGCTCTAGAAAACTTGAGGCTTTCCAAAGATTATGAAATAAGATAGGGTCTTCCTATTGGATCATTGCTAAGTAAATTGAGGCAGATGAATGCAAAGGAATAATATGGTGCTACATGAAATGTTGAAGTGAATAATTTCAGAAGAAATTATGAGGACCTGATATATGTGAACTGATGTAGAGAAACAAAAGGAACTAGAATAATTTATATAATGATAAATTATGTGAAAAGCTACTTTTAAAGATTTAACAATTCTGACCAATTAAATGATTAACTCTGAGTGTAAAAGAATGAAGACGAAAGATATCATTTACCTCCTGACATAGAGGTGATGAATTTAAAACACAGAAAGATACATATATGTGTAAATGGCTAATGTGGAAATTTGTTTTGCAGGAATATACAGCTATGTAATGAGGTGTTTTCATTTTGATTTTGATTTGTTCAGTGGAGGGTAATAGGGGGAATAGATTAATTTAAAATGTTTACTGGAAAACTAAAAAATAAGCTTTTTTTAAAAGATTACCTGGGGTTACCTATGAAAAGACCATTTGTTTTTGCTAATTCTGTCTTTATTGTCTATATTTTATGTGAGAGATCTTGACTGCTTCAATAAAGGGAGGTAGGAGTGTGTCAGTACCTGTGATAATACATATAATTATTTACATGTCCATATCAATGTTTGACATATGTTGAGTATTCTAATTCTGTGCTGATGAGTGGAGTGAAGAATTTTCTATCGTTTACTATAAAACCAATTATTTTTTTAAACTGTGACATCTGTAATCTGGAAAGGAATTATCTTCTGGGAAGGGGCATAATCCAGGGAGTTCCAGAAAATAGAGTTTTATAAAAAGATTATCAAAGATGTGATGAGAAGGAAAAAATAATTTTACAGCAAGTCAGAAAACATTTATTTGGCATCTGTTGTGCATGGAGCATTGTGTGAGGTGATAGGGGAATACAAAGCTGAACTAAACACAGTCCCTGCTTTCATGTGGCTTACAGTACAATAAGGTATGGATACATATTGTATAATATTGCGTGATAAATGAATTAGAGATGTGCAAAACAAAGTGGAGCATGAGAACCCAGGGGATGAGTTTTATTGACTGAGAAGATCATCTCAAGTTTCTTGAACTAAATAACATTTGAGTTATATTTTAAAGGCTAGGTGGGAATTCAAAAGGCAAGGACAGAGGGAAGGTATTCCAAACACAAGCAACAATCTGATATTCCATTCATGGAGGATCACAGGATGTGTGCAAGGGGCACACAAGGGGCACTCTATATAAATGGTGTGTAGAATTCAAGGAGGGGAATAATAGGAGTTTAGTTGATGGGCTAGAATGCTGCCAGATTAGAGAAGGTCTTGAATACTTGGCAAGGGAACCTGATTTACTATTCAGGAAATAGGGAATCATCAAAGAGGTTTGAGTCAAGTAATTACATGACCAGATCTACACATGAGGGAAACTGTGACTGCGGGAGAGGTGCAGCGAGTTAAGACAGAACAATCTATTAAGATGTTGTTGCAGTGGTTTAGGCAGGTCATAAAGATTAATGGGTTAGAAAGACCACTGCAAATCATTCAATCAAATCAATAAACATTTATTAAGCACCTCCTTTATGCGGACACTGTGCTAAGTACTGGGAGCACAAAAAGAGGTAAAAGCAAAGAGCTTACTATAATCTAATGGAGGAGGAAACATGCATATATAAAATATGCATATATATATGTAGGTATATATACACACACACACACACATATATATATATATATATGTATATATATATACAGACATATCTCCCTATGTGTCTTTATATCTGTGTATGTATCTATTTGTCTGTATATCTTATAAATAAGAAATAATTAGAAAAAGGAATGCATTAGAATTAGGAAGGGTTGAGGAAGGTTTCCAGTAAAATATGGTATTTTAGTTGAGACAAGAAGGAATCCAGGAAAACAGTCAAAGTGAAAGGAGAAAACTCCCACTAAACTTTCTAAGACTATATGCTACATCTGAGTTATTGATCTGCATAGGTAGGGATGATTTCCACATTAGAAATTTCCACCATTATTGAAATCAAACATAGTTCCAGACTATAAAAGCTCATATTTAAATAACACTTACAAATTTGCAAAGACCTTTTATCACAATGCTGTTTTATTGTTCCCATTTTTAGATAAATTATTTTGTATGAAAAGCTCAGAGAAATTATTTCTCAATCTAATAAAACTAGTGCATCTCAGATACAGGATTCAAACTTAGGTTCCACTGACTCCAACTCCAGAACTCATTTCATTATACCATGAAGCCTCTTGGATTATTGTATCATTAAATGGAAAAAACAAAACAAAAGAAACCTCTAAGAATTTTATTCTATTGCTTGTGACATTCTGTTTAAAACTGTGTAAATGGTTTGGATAAAGTGTGAATACCCTTGAATAAGCATTGCATGATTATTTGAAAATAAATTTAACATCTTAGATTAAAGTTTAGTGGAATAGAATATGATTACAGTTTCATTATAGAGTGATGGCATATGGTTGACTTTCAAAGGTGATGAGGTTTTCAGTGTGACATTTTAGCAGAACTTTAATCCTAGAATAGTATGATGGCCTAAAATGGGTTACTATATGGAGTGCTAGTTAGAAGTTAGAAGGATTTTCTCAACTAGTAATGAAAAAGAATATGACATGGTAAGATTTTTCAATATATAAATAAGATGTATACCTAAAATATGCACATATTTAATATATGAATCCATAATTTTAATATATGTAAAATGCATTCTTCAATTTATAAAATCCAAAATATGGTAAATTGAATTTATAAAGGTGTACTATAAAGACATCTATATCATAAAATAGCATATGTGTATATACGTGTATTCCCTATTAAACAATTGCATCATATTTAATTTCCCATTTTCTTCCTTGTGTATAGCATGTTGATTAAAGATTT
>JAQQSK010013280.1:0-11544 GCA_028658325.1 Potorous gilbertii
CACTCGGGGAGGGACAGGATCAAAAGAGAGAATAGCAGCAATGGGGGCCAGGATAGGATGGAGGGAAATATAGTTAGTCTTACACAACACGACTATTATGGAAGTCACTTGCAAAACTACACAGAAATGGCCTATATTGAATTGCCTGCCTTCCAAAAGGGAATGGGTGAGGAAGGAGGAATGGGGAGAAGTTGGAACTCAAAGTTTTAGGAACACCTCTTGAGTATTGTTTTTGCTACTAGGCAATAAGAAATACAGGTAATGGGGAATAGAAAGTTATCTGGCCCTATAGGACAAAAGAAAAGATGGGGACAAGAGAAGGGAGGGATGATAGAAGAGAGGGCAGATTGGTGATAGGGAAAATTAAAATACTCAGTGTACTGGGGTGGGGGAGGGGACAAATAAGGAGAAAATTTTGAAACCCAAAATCTTATGAAAATGAATGTAAAAAGTTAAATAAATAATTTTATATTAAAAAAAGGACATATTGTAATGTATTGTTGAGTTTTTTCACTCATGGTTTATTCGTTGTGCTCCCATTCTGGTATTTTCTTGTCAAAGATACTGGAGTGCTTTGACATTTCCTTCTCCAGCTCATTTTACATATGAGAAACTGAAGTAAGCAGCGTTAAATTACTTGTCCCGAATCATACAGCTGGTAAGTGAATGAGACCTGATTTGAACTCATGAAACTATATGTGTACATGTTTAAAATATGTATATGCGAATAATATGTATGCCTGTGTTCATATGTGTGTAGATACACATACATGTACATTGTTACAAATAAACATACATTCGCATACACACATATAAATATGTGTATGTATGTAAGCACACACACACATACACCCCTTCCTTTGAATATAAAAGCGAATATCTTTAATATCTTCAGTTGGGAATGTCAGACAATATATCAAAGATTTGTGATTTTATTAGTGTAAGAATTTCTATCTATGCAAATTGCAACCCATTTATGTTTTACACTCTCATAAAGCTGACTTTTAGTATGCAATCTTTTAATGCTCATAAAGCTATTAAATATTAAATGGAGATAAAAGACCTCATGGTCATGACTCCAAAACCATCACTCTACCACATGCCACTTCCTCTCTTTAGCTAAAGTCATAGAAAACAAATAGTTAAAACATCATGTATATAAAAAGCACTTATTATATTTTATAAAATTTTATAATAAAGCATTGATTAATCTTTTGAAAATGACACTTTTCCTATTCAATTGTCTAATATTTATTGAGAAACTAGAGTTCATAAAGCACTTCTTTAGGCTCTGGAGGACATCAAAAGTTTATATAATAGAAAACATCTGCCCTTGTAGAACTTCTGACAATATTGTGTGGGTATAGAGTATAAACAAAAATACAATAATATGAGATGTTTTAATTAGAGAATATCAAATCAAATCACCTGTGGTATCTAAGGGGATAGTGAATCAGAAACATCATTTAAGAGTTTATAATCTGGGAAAACATCATGGGTTTTTAAAATTTATGTTATTACAAAGGTATAGAAATTCACAGAGTTAAGAGAAAGAAGAATAGGGATGAACAAGGCATAGAGGCCAAAGACTTCCAAATGTTAAGGTAGAAATTGAATTTGTACTAAATTTAAATTACTTAGCTCAGTTCTGGATAAGACGTTTTAGGAAGGGTATGATGAGAGGTGAATGATGGATAATCATGATGATAATGGTGATGATGATGATGAAAACCTTGAGTATCTACGATATTACAACTGATTAGAAGAACTGAACCTGTTTAACCGTCAGAGAATTCTTTGGTAGTAGGAAGTGGGTACGGATAAGCAAACCTAAACAAATTTAGCTTTATTTATAGGACTGTCAAGGGAAGAAGTGTTTTGCACTTGTGATACAAAGAAACACAAAAAAAACAAAACAGGTCCTGCTTTCAATGATTCAGAATAATGGAGGAGATAACATGCAAAAATATATGGAAAAACAAACTATATACTACATAAATTGGATATAATCAATGGAGGCATAGCATTAGATTTAAAAGAGATCGAGAAAACTTCCTCTAGAAAAATAATATCTAATATTTCAATAAAACTAGAAAGAAGCCAGAAGGCAGACACAAAGAAGGAGAGCATTCCAGGAAGGGGAGACATTCAGTGAAAACACCCAGAATCTGGAAAGGGCTATTTTTTTCTTTTTTTTACCCCAGGGAAGTCTGTGTCATTCAATCACAGAGTTTATTGGAAATCTGTTAAGTGTAAAAAGACTAGTAATCTAGATGGGGTGAGGGGTTATAAAAATATTTGAATATCAAAGAAAATATGTTTATTTGATCCTTGAAATGATAGGGAACCATAGGAGTTTACTGAGTAGTGTGGGAATAAAAGTTACAGGGAAGATTTGCCTTTCCATTTTCTTTTAAAAAATTCTTTATTTATTTTTAGTTTTCAACATTCATTTCCACAAGGTTTTGGTTTCTAAGACTTTTCCCCATCTTTCCCCTCTGTGCACCCAAGACTGTATGCATTCTGATTACCCCTTCCCTGAATCTGCTAATACCACACTCATCCCTTCCCTTATCTCCATCTCCTCTATTTTCTTGCAGGGCAAGACAGACTTCAGTACCCAATTGCCTGTATGTCTTATTTCCCAGTTGCATGTCAAAACAATTTTTAACTTTTATTTTCAGAACTTTGAGTTTCAAAATCTATCGCTTCCTCCCTCCCCATTGATCCCCATTGAGATGGCAAACAATTCAATACATGTAATGCATATGTAGTTATGCAAAAGCCTTCCATAAAAGTCGTTTTGTGAAAGACTGACTATATTTCCCTCCATCCTATCCTGCCCCTCATTTATTTTATTATAACTTTTGACCCTATCCGTCCTCAAAAGTGTTTACACCAAATTCCCCCTCCTCCCATCTGCCCTCCTTTTTACCATCCCTCCCACCTTGTTTATCCCATGCTCTCCTACTTTTCTGTAGTGTAAGATTGATTTTCATAGCAAATTGAACGTGCAGGTTATTCCCTCCTTAAGCCAAAAGTGATGAGAGTAAGATTCACTTTTTTCTCCTCACATTGCCCTTCTTCCCTTCCATTGAAAAAGCTTTTTCTTGGCTTTTTCATGTGACAGATAATTTGGTACATCCTTTTCTCCCTTTCTTCTCCCAATATATTCCTCTCCCATCCCTTAATTTTAATTTTTTTAGATATCATTCCTTCCTATTCAGCTCATTCTGTGTCCTTTGCCTTTATGTATGTAAATTTTCAACTACCCAAATACTGAGAAAAGTCTCGAGTTACAAATATTACCTTTCCAGATAGAAATGAAAATAGTTGAATTTTAGTAAATCCCTTATGATTTATCTTTCCAGTTTAGTTTCCATGCTTCTCTTGATTCTGGTATTTGAAAGTCAAATTTTCTATTCAGCTCTGGTCTTTTCATCAAGAATGCTTGAAAGTCCGGTATTTCATTGAATTACCATTTTTCTCCTCAAGTATTATATTATTTCCACAATACTCCAGTTGTTTCTTTGTGGCTGCTTGCAATATTTTCTCCTCGACCTGGGAGCTCTGGCATTTGGCTACAATATCCCTAAGAATTGGGAGGTGGAGCCAAGATGGCAGAGTGACAGCAACAACTCACCTATGCTCTTGAACAAATTCCTTCAGATACCTCTAAAAGGAGAATCTGACCAAATTTTGGGGGTGCTGAATCCAATGGGAAACAGACTGTGACAGATTTGTATCACAGGGTAGTCCGGAAAGCCCACGGGAAGGATATGTTCTGCAGGGTTGAGCCCCCAGTGCACAACGAAGAACATCCAGCAAAGCGGAGCATAAGGGGCCTGGGAGACCTGAGTGGGCAGAACTGGCAGAGCAAGATCCAAGGGCGAGAGACAAGTCTAGCTGATCCAGTGAGAGCCGTTGAGTACCAGATATCAGCACAGCAGCTCCTGAGACTTTCAGCCTGAAGATTAAACATCAGTAAGTCATTTATTTGAACTTTTGGGAACCAGGATGGCAGAGCGATCAGTAAATGCTCTCTCCTCTCCACTTGAGGACCGTGAAAGAACCATAAAATATTTCCGCAAATAAATCCTGGATCAGCGGAGACAGGAGAATGTGCCAATAGTCTCATAACACCTGAGGCTAGGAAAATAGCTGAGGGGAATTCCTACTACTGTGGTGGAGGCAAAACGAAAGGACAGAGGACCCAGGGCAGACAAAATTCGCACTAGGACCCAAGCAAGCCTAAGCTCCAGGAAAAAAGCCCCAGGAGGGGTGGGATCTAGCTTCTAGGAGGGCCTCAGCACTCCAGGGGAAACGGGAAGACAATAGGGCAGGTGGGACCACCATCCCCTGAGCTTGCCTTTGCCTCACTTCAGCTGAGGAGACATTCTGTGACCAGACCACACTTCCCACACACTTAAAAAGCTGACAAAAGGTTTAATCGAGAAAACAAAACAAAGAAACCCCCCAAAACCTGCTTTTAGCTTTTCACCCATCAGCATAGCAAAAGTTCTGTAGCTTCTAACTGAAAGAACCAGAAGCCACAACACTCAGTCATCATCATGAACAAGAAAAAGCAGATGAAAGGTGAAAAAACCGTAGAATCTTTCTGTGGGGATGAGCACCAAAACACAAACACCAAAGAGGTCAAAGCTGAAACTGCACTTCTACTTGAAACTTCAGAAGGGACTACGAACTGCTCACAAGCACAAGCAGCTCTCCCGGATCAGCTGAAGAAGGAAATAGAAGATAAACTGGCCAATAATTTTAAAATTATAAAAAAAGAATTCAGTGATGACAAAACCTTTTGAAAAGGAAAATTGAACAAATGGAAAAGGAAGTTCAAAAATTAACTGGAAAAATACCTCTGTAAAAGGAAAAATTGGACATATGGAAAAGGAGAAGCAAAATTCAACTGAAGAACAGAATTTGATAAAGATTAGAATTGGGCAAGCAGAAACTAATAACTCAATGAGACAGTAAGAATCAGTCAAACAAAATCTAAAGAATGAAAAGATAGAAGAAAATGTAAAATATCTAATTGGAAAAACAACTGACCTAGAAAATAGATCTAGGAGAGGAATGAAAAGATAGAAGAAAATGTAAAATATCTAATTGGAAAAACAACTGACCTAGAAAATAGATCTAGGAGAGGAAAATTAAGAATTATTGGCCTGCCAGAAACTCGTGATGCAGAAAAGAGCCTGGACAATATCTTTCAGGAAATGATCAAGGAAAGCTGCCCAGAAGTGCTAGATTCAGAGGGCAAAATGGTCATTGAAAGAATCCACTTTTCCCCTCCAAAAAGGCATCCTAAACTCAAAACTTCAAGAAATATCACTGACAAATTCCAGAGCTATCAAGTGAAGGAGAAAATACTACAAACAGCCAGAAAGAAACAATTCAAATATCAAGGAGATACAGTCAGGATCACGCAGGACCTTGCAACTTATACATTAAACGATCGAAAGAATTGGAACACAATTTTCTGTAAGGCAAAGCACTTGGGACAATAACCAAGGATCAATTACCCAGCAAAGTTCAGCATAACATTTCAGGTAAGAAGAAAGTCATTCATGGAAGTAAGTGATTTCCAGGGCTTCCTGACCAGAACGCAAGAAGTCAATAGAAAATTCGATCTTCAAATGCATGTCCCAAGAGAATCATAGAAAGGTAAATGGGCGGAGGGAGAACAGAAACAAAAACTTGTTACTCAATTAGGGCAAACTGTTTACCTCCCTATAATGGAATATGATATCTGTTCATCTTGAGAATTGTGCAGTTATTATGTAATATAAAAGGTATAAACATAGAGGGAACAGGTATAAAGTAAATGATATCATGTTAAAAATATGATTTAAGTATGAGAAGGGATTATAATAGGAGGTATTCTGAAAAGGAGGTAGCAGAAAATGGCAAATTACATCACATGAGGAAGTAAAAATTATAGTATAGGAAAGAGGGGAGGGAGATGAGCATTGCATGAGAGCTATTCTCATCTGATTTGTTTAGAGGAGGGAACAATAAACTTAAGTAGATAAAGCGAACGAGCTCTATAAGTAATAGGAGGGGAAGGGAGAAGAAAAGGGAAGGGAGGATAAAAGGGAAGGAAGAAGAAATAAGAGTAAAGGCAAGTAAAAGGGAGGGGGGCTAAAAGAAGGAGGGGAAGGAAGCAGGAGGAGGTGGTGAAAAGTGAATACTATTGAGGAGGGTAAGGGAGACGGTAGAGTTACAAGCACAATGATGCGAAAGCGGATGGAGGGAAATACGCAGATTGAAATCATAACTGTGAATGTGAATGGAATGACTTCTCCCATAAAAGAGAGACGGAGAGCAGAATGGATTAAAAACCATAATCCAACAATAAGCTGTTTACAAGAAACATATTTGAAATGGGGAAATACGCATAGATAAAGGTGAAAGGATGGAGCAGAATATATTGTGCTTCAGCTGATGTAAGAAAGGGAAGAGTAGCAATCATAATCTCAGACAAAGCAAAAGCAGAAATTGATCTAATCAAAAGAGATAAGGATAGAAACTATATCCTGCCAAAAGGCACTGTACACAATGAAGCAATATCATTACTAAACATGTATTCTACAAGCAGTACAACATCTACCTTCTTAGAGGAGAGGTTGGGGGAGTTGAAGGAAGAAACTGACAGAAAAACTATACTAGAGGGGTCCTTAATTTCCCTCTCTCTGAACTCAATAAATTTAACCTCAAAATAAACAAGAAAGAGGTTAAGGAGGTAAATAAAACTCTAGAAAAGGTAGATATGATAGGTCTTTGGAGAAAACTGAATGGAAATAGAAAGGAATATGCCGTATACTAGGACATAAAAATCTCACAATCCAGTGCAGAAAGGCAGAGAAAATCAAAGCATCCTTCTCAGATCATAATGCAATAAAAATGACATGTATAAAAGGCCAAGAAAGATAAAGCAAAAATCAACTGGAAACTAAGTAATTTAATCCTAAAGAAGGAATGGGTTAAAAAAGAAATCATAGAAATAGTCAACAACTTCATTCAAGAGAATGACAATAATGAGACAAAAAGCAGTTCTTACAAGATGTTTTATATCTTTGAATGGCTACATAATTGAAATAAAGGAAGACAAGATCAATGACTTGGCCATGCAGCTGAAAAAGCTAGAAAAAGAACAAATTGAAAATAACCAAGTAAATACCAAATTAGAAATACTGAAAATCAAAGGAAAGATTAATAAAATTGAAATTGAGCAAACTATTGAATTAATAAATAAAACCAATATTTGGTTTTATGAAAAAAACTAAAAAAATTGATAAACCTTTGGTCAATTTGATGAAAAAACGAAAGAGGAAAATGAAATTACTAATACTAAAAATTAAAGGAGTGAACTCACCTACAATGAGGAGGAGATAAAAACAATAATTAGAAACTACTTTGCCCAATTTCATGCCTACAGATTTGATAATCTAAACGACATGGTTGAATATTTTTAAAAAATACAAATTGCCAAGATTAACAGAAGAAGAAATTAAATACTTAAACAACCCCATCTCAGAAAAAGAAATTGAACACACTATCAGTCAAATCCCTAGGAAAAAATCCCCAGGGCAAGATGGATTCACAAGTGAATTCTATCGAACATTTAAAGAACAATTAATTCCAATACTACATAGATAATTTTTGAAAATTAGGGAAGAAGGAGTCCTCCCAAATTCTTTTATGATGCCAATATAGTTTTGATACCCAAACCGGGAAGAGACAAAATAGAGAAAGAAAATTATAGACCAATTTCTCTAATGAATATAGATGAAAAAATTTTAAATAAGATTTCAGCAAAACCAATACAGCACCTTATCACGAGATAATACATTAGGATCAAGTAGGATTCATATCCAGGAAAGCAGGGCTGTTTCATTATCAGGCTTATCTTCTACACCTTTCTAGTTTGGTTGAAACATAGCTAGGAAATTGAGGTTACATTCTTATCACAACAAGATTTCAGAGTTGGGCTTTATTCAAGTAGTATATAAACAAAACTACCATCACCATCACCACCATCATCATCATGTTTCAACCAGAGAATCATTGAAACACAGAATCTTAGAATTGAAAGGGACTTTTAATATCGCCTTATTCAATCCTTGCCTCCTTCATGAACCATACAATCTGGTCAACTCATTATTTTTTTTTATCCACTGTCCCATTTTAAACTAGTTCATCACATATATTTGAGGAGGTGAGTGAGAAGACCTACTAGCACCTCAGCAAGGTGAATAGTTGCACTTGGAAGCATCACCATCACTCCCTAAACACTCCATACGCAGCAGGTACATATTTATTTCTGTTAAATTCATGTCCTAAATATTGGGGAATTTTAGGGAAAAGTGTTGAAAATGTAAATGAAAAAAATAATGTGATTAAATACTAGTAAATATTTTGTACCCTATCAGTATTTTCTATTGAAAACTTAAGTTACTGTGTTTTTCATTGTCTCTTAAAGAAGTTATACTTTGTTAGTGATATAATAGAAAAAAATATTTTTGCCAATTTATGAAAGAACTAAATAATGTTGTGGCAGGCATTTATTGGGATAAGACTTGAACAATGTTTTCACAACAAAAGCTGGCTAATAGCTCTTTACAGGAGGTACTTTTCATCACATTCTAGAGACGTAATTTACATTATGGAAGCATTTAACAGGAGTAATATGTTAGACAGGCAGAAATGTAAGGGCTTTGCTGTCTGCAAAGCATAAGAATGAACAATTTTATCAAAAATGTCAGAAGATAGGAAAGTGAAAATGTCCTGATTTTCTATGTAAAGGAAAAAAACTCACATTATTAAAACTTTGTTTTTGAGCTTTCACCAACTTCAAAAAATATAGAGACTAAAGGAAAATTTATTTGTTCATCTAAAATTTGTAGTATTTATAGGCATTCTATTAAGTCATCATTTAGGTACAAAATCTATTTTTTTACTCGTACTGATACAGGTCATCTATTAAGTATCGGATATCTTATTGAATTTAATGCATGATATTATATTGAACGTAATTGAAAGGCTAATATGAAATATTTTATGACAATTGAAGTCATTATAGTTGTGATAAAGACATTGTCATATAACTGTGTGTGTGTGAGTGTGTGTATTTCTTCAAAAACTCATTAACTGGGGGACGGAGCCAAGATGGCGGAGTAGAAAGACTCACATTTGCTAGCTCCGAAACCACAGCCCACAGATTTCCTGTAAAAAGAACTCCTGACAAATTCTGGAACAGTGGAAGCTGCGTAGAAACACAGTGAAAGAGATTTCCATTGCTGAGAGCCCTGAAAAACCGACCACAAAGCTACTCTGGATGAGAGCGGAGCCCTGCCAGGCGGAGCGCTCCCCCTTCCCCCCGCCTTGACCACGCGGCACTGAGAGGAGCGAGCAGAGCCCAGTAGGCTACAGTGACCGTAATCTCCCGTGGCTGTGAAGGACCCTCCATCCACAGACGCACAGGTCAGTGAGAGAGATGGGCTGAGAGGGGAGGGGGGTATCTCCGGGACTCGAACCCCTCGGGAGGCTGCCGCTGTGGCAGAGGCTGAGGCAGCTCGGCAACAGGCAGAGGCAGCTCGGCCAGAGGTTCGCGGACCAGGCAGCAGCTCCACTGCAGCTCCATTACAAAAGATCTCTGCATAAACCCCCTGAGGGAACTGAGGCTGAGAGGTGGCCCTGCCTCCACCTGAGAACCAGCAGATAAGCTCCCATTGAAGAGCAGTCAGTCCTGCTGCCAAAAGCCCTGAGGCTGGGGAGCAGCATTTGAATCCCAGACCCCAAGCACTAGTTGGGTGGACCTAGACTGGGGGTGGAGAGGACTCTCAGAAGTCAAGTAACTGGCTGGGAGCATATGAATCTCAGACCCCAAGCACTACCTGGGCGGATCTGGGCCAGGGTGTGGAGAGGACTCTCAGAAGTCAAGTAACTGGCTGGGAAAATGCCCAGAAAAGGGAAAAAAACTTAGACCATAGAAGGTTATATTCTTGGTGACCAGAGGATTGCGCCATTCCTCTCTGAGGACAAAGAGATCTGCATACCATCAGGTAAAGACATAGGTTCAAAAAGCCAATGAGGAGAAGAATGCTTTCAAAAGCAGAATTAGCCAAGTGGAAAAAGAGGTGCAAAAGCTCACTGAGAGGGGAGGAGGGTGTCTCCACAACTCGGGCGCCCTCGGAAGGCAGCAGTAGAGGCAGTGGGCGGCCAGAAGCTCCCAGATCAGGCAGGAGGTCAGCAGGAGCTCCATTACAGAAGCATTATCTCTGCATAAACATTATCTCTGCGTAAACCCCCTGAGGCAACTGAGCCTGGGAGGCAGCCCTGCCCCTACCTGAGAACCTGTTTCAATCTTACCCTGAACAGCAGCCAGCCAGCCGCCTAAAGTCCTGAGGTTGGGGAGCAGTATCTGAATCTCAGATCTCAAGCACTAGCTGAGGAGACCTGGACCAGGGTGGAAGAGGACTCTCAGAAGTCAAGTAACTGGCTGGGGAAACAGCCAGAAAAGGGAAAAATAATAAGATCATAGAAGGTTATTTTCTAGGTGAAAAATAATTCGAACCTACCTCTCTGATGAGGAAGAAAACTGCTTACCACCAGGTAAAGACATAAGAGTCAACACTTCTGTATCCCAAACATCTGAAACAGATATCCAATGGGCTCAGGCCACGGAAGAGCTCAAAAAGAATTTTGAGGCGGTGGAGCCAAGATGGCGGAGTAGAAAGACTCACCTATGCTAGGTCCGAACCCACAGCCCATAGATTTCCTGTAAAAAGAACTCCTGACAAATTCTGGAACAGTGGAAGCCGCGCAGAAACACAGTGAAGGAGATTTCCATTGCAGAGAGCCCTGAAAAACCGACCACAAAGGTACCCCGGGACGGGAGCGGAGTCCTGTCCTGCCGAGCGCTCTCCTCCGCCGCCCCAGCCACACGGCACTGAGAGGAGCGAGCAGAGCCCAGCAGGCGTCAGGGACCTGAAACTCCGGGCGGCCGCGAAGGTCCCACTACCCACAGACTCACAGGTCAGTGAGAGAGACGGGCTGAGAGGGGAGCGGGGGATCTCCGGGACTCGGACCCCCTGGGAAGCGGCCACTGTGGCAGAGGCTGAGGCAGCTCAGCCAGAGACTCCCAGAGTGGGCTGGAGCTCCACCCCAGCTCCACTACAAAGGATCTCTGTATCCACCCCCTGAGGGAACTGAGCCTGAGAGGCAGCCCTGCCACCACATGAGAACCAGCAGATAAGCTCCCATTGAAGAGCACTCAGGCCTGCCGCCAAAAGCCCTGAGGCTGGGGAGCAGCATTTGAATCCCAGACCCCAAGCACTAGTTCAGGGGATCTAAACCAGGGGGGTGGAGAGGACTCTCAAAAGTCCAGGAACTGGCTGGGAAAATGCCCAGAAAAGGGAAAAAAACTAAGACCATAGATGGTTATTTTCTTGAGAAATTAATTCCGCCATTAGTCTCTGACGACGATGAAGAGATATGCTTACCATCAGGTAAAGACATAGGAGT
>JAQQSK010013281.1:0-11543 GCA_028658325.1 Potorous gilbertii
GATATTATAAAAAATGAAGCCATGTTGCATTTATTTTTCCTGACCATACTTGTTTGTTTAGCAGTTTCAGTCACGTCAAACCTTTGTTTGGGATTTTCTTGGCAAAGACCCTGGAGTGGTTTGTCATTTCTTTCTCCAGCTCATTTTACAGATGAGGAAACTGAGGCAAACAGGGTTAAGTAGCTTGAGCAGGGTCATACATCTAGTAAGTGTCTGAGGCCAGGTTTGAACTCAGAAAAATGAGTTTTCCTCACTCCAGGCCAAGCACTATATCCACTGCACTACTTAGGTTAGGAAAATAGTATGGTGTGGGTGCCAGAGAAAAACAGTTACTTACTTCACCAATTTTATCCAAGGTCCTATAGGCCTTTGAACTTCAAGGGCTAGAGATTAAATACACAGTGCAGGTGTGATAAAAGTCATCCCCTGAGTGTGATTTCAGAGATTCTGACAAAAAGCTTCTCTGCTCAAGTTTATCCTGTACTGATTTGTGACCTCTGAATACGTTCTCAACATGAGCGGTGTGTGCCTTTGGGTAGTACCTCCACAAGTCCCAGTTATATATGTCATTCCCTTGAGAGGAGCAGTGTACACTATCTAAACATCTGCATTAATGAGTTTTTAAAGAGATTTTCAAACTGGCCTCTCGACTATGCTGTGAGGACATAGGAGTGATAACATCCAGTAGGAAACTAGAATTGGAATGGAGAAAATGAAGAAGATTGGTCGTAGAGTATAAAAGAAAGACAGAGACAATAGGGTAAGAGAGAGAAGGAGAGGCAAAAAATGATATTTTTGCTAGGACTGATCCTGGCACACATGAACACACTTATAATATTAATCCTGTTAACATTTATGTGTAATATTTATATTTATACACCTAGAGAAAGCCTGGTAGGATATTTGCTCTCAAAATTATATAAATATATATTTTTGATACATTCACATGTATATATATATATATATATATATATATATATATATATATATAATATGTATGCGCATACACACGCACACACACACACAGTGTCCCAAAAGTCTTAGTGCAGTTTAAATTATTTTTTAAAAAAATATATATTTTAAGTATATTCTCTTTCTCCTATATATAATTATACATGTATATATGTTTATGTGTGTGTATGTAACATAATAACCTCAGTATTTAACTGTAATGGTTCAAGTACATCAACAATCCTCTGACACTCTTGTGTTTGAATCAGCCCTATTACCAGAGGTGTTCAATAAATGCTGAATGTCATTTGATGACACTACAGAGAGGACTCACCACATGCAAGTAATTAAACTAAAGAGCCTGTCAAGGTTTTTTTTTCCAATTCTAAAATCCTATGAGTCTATGAAATTCACCTGCTCCATGTTAGCTTTTTCCTCACCCACAAAATGAGGGCGTTGGACTATATGACCTCTAAAGTCCCTTTCAGATCTAAAAGTCTATGATTTTACCCATCAGTTATTTTTATTTTATATTGATTTATTCTACTATATCATGCCATCTGCACATGACTTGAGTTAAGAATGAACTCAAATCAACTAAGGTTTGAGTTGTACCAGCAATGTGACAGAATTAGTAAAGTAAATGACTTCTGAACAGCTGGGTATAACCATTGGTGGGGGTAGAATGACCTTGGAATCTTTATTCAGGATATGTCCTACACTTGGAATGCTGGGTCAAGTTCTGTTCATGTCACCCAGTCTCTGTAAAGGACAAGACTCACTTAAAAGGCCTGGTGAGAAGTGTAGCAAAAAATAATCAGGTATTTGAAATGGAAAGAACACATATGAGGAAAGACTGGAATGACCAGGGCTGTTCAGATTGAAACAGAGAAGAGTAAGAGAAAATAGAAGACAGAAATACCAGACAATGAATGTCATAACACAGGCCAATGGGGAGGATCTTATTTACAGGAGTCAGATACAAAGCACTTGATACAAAAATAAATAAATAAGAGACAACACATTGCAGGATGCAATAGGTGATGTGTGTATAAATAACACAGCATTAACCTGTCAGACTCACCCCTGTGGGAAACTGTGAAGACGTTTTGAAAGGAGTTTTGGCCTGGCTAAGAAAAACCTGTCTAGCTAGAAGGCACCCAGTTCTCTTGTTAATTGCCCAGAACATGTCAGTCATCAAGTGGACAGAGAACTAAGTTACCTTCCTAAAGTTAATTCCTTAATTGGTGCATTGAAATATATTTACAAAATCAATGGGTCCCTGTTTACTAGTACAGAGCTGTTTATTCTGCAGTTAGGATGGTGAGGGAAATCTTTCAGAAATGCTTATTTGGTCTAGAATTTAAATTTATAATACTGCCTGAAGCTAAAATTCTACAATCCCGAAGAACTTTACTTCCTTCTTTCACATACTATATGGCTTATTCCTCATGTAGGGGGCAGCCAAAGTCACTGAAATTCATTTCTTAAAGTCTCCAGGACCCATGTCTAAGTCCTCCTCCTTCAAGAAGACTTTTCTAATCAATACAGAACTATTTAATACCTCTAAGTGATTCCAGTACTTCCAAGCACTGTTGTGGATCACGTGTACAAACAGATTTTGATACAAATAATGTCCTTGCCCATATAAACGTTAAATTTATTTGTCCATTTTATTTTTTATTAGAACATGATTCAATTCACTGAAATTCAGCAGAAAGGAATCATTTATTGAGCACATAGTAAACATGAAGCCATCTGGTAGGCTCAGGGAGGTACAGAGGTGAACATGGTTCCAGGTGTGGGGAATCTGTGGTCTCAAGGCCACAAGTGGTCCTCTAGGTCCTCAAGTGTGGTCCTTTGACTAAATCCAAACTGCATAGAACAAATCCCCTTAATAAAAGGATTTATTCTGTAAACCTTGGACTCATTCAAAAAGATCTCACCCAAATCTCCTCAGGGAACTTATCTAGAAGGTGAGATAAGACAGGTTCACAAATACAATTAACAATAGAGAGATAGGGAAAAGCATGGGTTTTGGATGTGAAATCTGAGTTTGAATCTTGGTGGGAGTACTAGTTATGTGATTCTGAGCACTTCAGGCTCTTCATCTATGAAATAGAAGTAATAATCCTTTCATCATTTACTTTACATAATTATTGTGGTGAATGTGCTTGCCATTGTATGAATATGAGTTGTTTAATTACTGAGGATAGATTAACTATGTCTAGGAGGGAGGAAAGTCTTTGTAGAGAAAGTGGCATTTATTTGAGCTCAAACTTGAAAGATGAGTATTATTTCTTCTGGCAAAGGACAGCTATTTACTTCCTCCACTGTTCAAACACAAAAAAAAAACTCCTTAGTCCACATTGACAAAGAGTCATGACTCAGTAACTTCCAACTCCTGACACACTTTCCTGAAAGGTTGATAGTTAAAACATTAAAACATGGAGTACTACTGAGACCATTGAATGGTGATTTGACCTTTATTCAACAAGCATTTATTAAGTACTACTACCTACGTGCCAGTCATTGACTAGAGCACAAATACTGAAGTTACAAGTATTGTGTTCATCCTTCATTGCCGAAGAAGACCATACCATCAGAGAAATGATGACATGACTTGCACTTGACTTTGTTTTGAGTGAGGGAGGGGTTTGCAGGTCACCAGCCTCACTTCTCCTCAGAGCACAAATGCTGAAGTTACAAGTACTAAGAAAGAAAGAATCTCTCTGTGGAAGGAGTTTCACCTTAGCTCTGAACTATTTAAATAACTCCTTCAAGGTTCATGTCTTCAATCAAGTCAGATCAGGAATTGGGCTAATGGATGGATGTTATTTCAACTGGTAGAGAGGGAGTGAGAGCAGCTAGGTGGTGCATTGGATAAAGCACCAGGTCTGGGGTCAGGAAGACCTGAGTTCAAATATGACCTCAGACACTTACCAACTGTGTGACCCTGGGCACTTAACCTTGTTTGCCTCAGTTTTCTCATCTGTAAAATGAGCTGAAGAAGGAAATGGCAAACCACTCCAATATCTTTGCCAAGAAAACTCCAAATGAAATAACAAAGTATTGGACATGAATGAGATAACAGAATAGAGACAATGGAGATGGGGGGAAGAGATTTCAGGAAGAGGGAGCATCATGATGACAGCATGAAGGCAGGAATCACAGGCCATATATGGAGAATACTGAGTCTTCTAGGCTGGATGGAGAAGAGAGCACATGAATGAAAGTAAATGGAGATAAGATTGTAAATGTCAAAAAAGACTCCAAAGGAATGACAGAGTTGGGCAGGACTGAAAAATAACTGAAAAACAATGAATCCTTGTACTTTTCAGGTATTTACTATTGTAAACATACAAGGTATACTAAAAGTCTTTATATGATTTTAAGCTTTTATACCTTAAAAATGCATTAGACTTGTAGTGGTAGAGAGATGTCTAAGGGCACTAAGAGGTTAAATGAATGCCCAATAAAACCAATAAAAGAGGTGAACTATTTGTTAATTTGATCTAAAAAAAAAAGGAAGAAAATCAATTTTACCAGTATCAAAAATGAAAAGGGTGAATGTACCACAAAGGAAGAGGAAATTAAAGCAATTATTAGTACTTACTTTGCCCAACTATATGCTAGTAAAACTGACAATCCAAGTGAAGTGAATGAATAGTTACAAAAATATAAATTTCCGAGATTAATAGAAGAGGAAATAGAAAAATAACCCTATTTAGAAAAAGAAATTGAATAAGTCATAAATGCATTCCCTAAAAAAAATCCCCAGGGCCGGATGGATTCACAAGTCAATTCTATCAAATATTAAGGAACTATTAATGCCAACACTACATAAACTATTTGAAAAAAAAGAGGTAAAGAAGGATTCCTATCATTCCTTGTATGATACAAATATGATTTTGATACCTAACCAGGGAGAACACAAAGAATGAAAGCTACAGTGAAATAAAATACTAACCGGGAGATTACATCAATATATCACAAGAAAGGATTTATATCATGAAAGAAGGGCTGGTTCAATATTAGGAAAACTATCAGCATAATTGACTATATCAATAGTAAACCAACACCAATTGTATGATTATATCAATAAATGCAGAAAAAGCCTTTGACAAACTATAACATCCATTTCTATTAAAAACACTAGAAAGTATAGGAATCAATGGAACCTTTCTTAAAATGAAAAGAAGTATTTATCTAAAATCAAGAGCAAGCATTACCTGTAATGGGGATAAACTTGAAGACTTCCCAATAAGATTGGGGTAAAATAAGGATGTCCATTATCACAACAACTATTATTCAATATTCTACTAGAAATGCTAGTTATAGCAATAAGACAAGAAAAATTGAAGAAATAAAAATAGGCAATGAAGAAACAAAACTATCCTCTTTGCCAATGATATGGTTATACACTTAGAGAACCCTAGAGAATCAACTAAAAAACTACTTGAAATAATTAACAAAGTTGTAGGATATAAAATAAACTCACATAAATTATCAGTATTTCCATTTATGACCAATAAAGTCCAGCAGCAAGAGACAGAGAAATTCCATTTAAAATAATTGTTGACAATATAGAATACTTGGAAGTCCGCCTGCCAAGACAAACCCAAGAACTATATGAACACACTTGCAAAATACTTTTCACATAAATAAAGTCAGACCTAAACAACTGGAGAACTATTACTTGCTCATGGGTAGGGTGAGCTAATAAAATAAAAATGTCAATTCCAGGTAAGTTAACTTACTTATTCATTGCTATACCAATCAAAACTACCAAAGACTTATTTTATAGAGTTAGATAAGATAATAAAAAAATAAATCTGGAAGAAAAGGTCAAACATATCAAAGGAATCAATAGAAAAAATGTACAAGAAGGTAGCCTAACAGTACAAGATTCAACTATGTTACAAAGCAATAACCATTTAAAAAACTAGTATTGGCTGAGAAATAGAGTGATGGCTCAGTGGAATAGATACCCAGTACACAGTATGATCATAGCAATCTAGGGTTTGATAAACCTAGAGATCCAAGCTTTTGGAGTAAGATCTCATGATTTGACAAAAATTTCTGGGAAAAGACAGAAATTAGGCATAGACTAACATCTCACAAAACCTACTATGATAAGGTCAAAGTGGATAAATAATTTAGACATAAAACATAATATTACAAATAAATTAAGGGAGCATGGAAAAAATGTACCTGCCAGATCTATAGATAAGGGAGGAGTTTATGACCAAACAAGAGACAGAGACATGAAACTAAAAGGCTTTTGCATAAACAAAAATGGTGCAGCCAAAATTAGAAGGAAAAACAGGAAAGTAGGGGGAAAATTTTAAGCAAGTTTCTCTGATAAAGTCCTCATTTCTCAAATACAGACTGAAGCAAATTTATAAAAATAAGAGCCTTTCCCCAGTTGATAAGTAGTCAACTTACATGAACATGCAATTTTCAGAAGAAATCAAAGCTATCAATAGTCATGAACAAACAGTTTAAATCACTACTGATTAGAGAGAAAGGCAAATTAAAACAACTCTGAGATACCACCTCACACCTATCAGATTGTCTAACAATGACAGAAAAGGAAAATAACAAATTCTAAAGAGGATGTGGAAAATTGGAACAACAATGCACCGTTTGTGTAATTGTGGACTAGTCCAATCATTCTGAAGAACTATTTGGAACTATACCAGAAAAGTTAAAAAACCATACAAACCCTTTGACCCCAATACCACTATTAGGTCTGTGTCCCAAAGAGATGAAAAGAAATGAAAAAAGCCTATTTTTACAAAATATATTCAAAGTATCTTTTAGTGTTGGCAAAGAATTAGAAATTCAGGGAATATCCATCAGTTGTGAATGGCTGAACAAGTTGTGGCATATGCTTGTCATGGAATACTACTACGCTATAAGAAATGGCAAGCAGAATAGTTTTCAGAAAAACCTCAGAAGACTTACATGAACTGTTGCAAAATGAAGTGAGCAGAACCAGGAGACTGGTGGCTTATGGCAGTAACAGTATTGTAAGGATGATATTAGTTACCCTCATCAAGACAATTCCAATGGAACCATGATGAAAAATGCTATGTACCTCTAGAGAGAGAAATGTTGTACTCTGAATGTAGATTGAAGCATACCTTTTTAAATTTATTTTTATTTTTTTGTCCGTGTTTTCTTTTGTAACATGGCTAATATGGAAATATGTTTTGGATGACTTCACATGTATAACTATTATCAAATTATTTATCTTCTGATGGAAGGGAGAATGATAAGAGGCAGGGAAACTATAATTTAAAAATAAAAAATGATTGCTAAAATGTTTTACACATTATTGGGAAACATTTAACAAAATAAAAAATATTTAAAATATGTATATGTGCATGTGTGCATATGTGTGTGTTTATGTTTAAAAAGGGAGAAGAACCTTTCCCCATTCCTATCTGATAGTCTGTACCTGGGACAATGTTACTTCTTTAAGACAGAGTCATCTTACCATTTATTCTTAGGCTGGAAAATTAATTTAATACAGTTAATTTTTAAAAGTTTCTTGATTAAAATATAACAAAGCAGCACCAAAAGAAAAAAAATTACCTAAACTCACTCCCAGATCTGCTGAACATGATTACTCAAAACAAGACAGCCTTATTGTTACTTATACAATATGGACAGTTACCGCAGCCTTTTTATCTAATGTCATAACAGGGTCTCCTAAACTTAAATTACTATTGATTGCATGACTATAAACTATTTTTGATGAGCTATGACTCACTTATTATAATACATCATTCTAATTGTTGTTTTGGAGTTAACAGCTTTTGCTGATGACAGCCTAACCACAGCACTTATGGAAGTTAATGAATCCATAAACCTGCAAATATATTATTGTTTTTTTCTGTTTTATCCTTTCAAGTAAATTAAATGTATCCATATTCCTATCTAGTGTACATCTTCAGGCTTAAAAAAAAGCAGATATGCAACAAATTCGTTGACTTGCTTTGGAGACAGTGTTAAAATCTCAACCCAAGTTGGGTTAGAAGTCTGCCTACTTCAGGGTGCAGCAATGAGCCACACATCCTTATTGCCTTACTCACTGCTGAGGAGCCTATAAGTATAGTCTCCTTTAGCTGAAAAATAGATTTGAATGCCCTATAGGTAGACTAAATAGCTCAAAAAGAGGGTGAACCATTCAAAGGAAGAGATAGGATTTCCTTTCTTTCTTTCCTTTTCTCTTTTTCTTTCTCTTTCTTTCTCTCTTTCTTTTCTTTCTTTCTTTCCTTCCTTCCTTCCTTCCTTCCTTCCTTGCTTCTTTCTTCCTTTCTCTCTCTGTCTCTCCCTCTTTTTTCCTTTGTCTCTTCCTTCCTTTCTTTCAGTTTTTGTAATTTGTATAAAACTGTAACTAAGATGTGGTGGTCAGTTTTGTGCTCAGGGAACTGATGGTAGCTGATATGGAAGGGCATATGCTACACATACATGCATTATACGCACACATGCATACACACAAACACACACACACTGACTGGTAATGGGTCATATGATGTGATCATCTCTGCTCCCTTGTCTGGACCTACTAATGAAATGAAAGCTCCATTGTCATAGTTTCCCTTCTCCCTACTGCTTTACTCTAATCACATGACTTCCCCCACGTTCTGTCAATACTTTATAACTGACTAGGGATGATTGATTTATCTGCCCAAAGGAAGAGAACTCTACCATATGATTCCAACTCTAAGATTTGTGTATCCTGACAGGGTAGTTGCGGAACAGCGGTAAAAGCGCCTCACTTGGAGTCTGAACTCTTAAGTTCAAATCCCAACTCTTTTATTTACTACCTGTGTGACCCCAGACAAATCCCTTCCAGTCTCTGGGTCTCAATCCCTCATCTATAAAAAGAAGGTATCCTATTAAATGGATGTGAATCCTTTCCCTTTCTAAAGGCATTTTAGTGTATTCAAGTCCTGCCCCTGATATTTATTATCCAGGTGACCCTGGAAAAAATCACTTGTTTTTTTTCTTACTCTCAGTTTTCTCATCTATAAAAAAGGGATAAGAACAGCACCTATCTCACAGGGTTATTGTGAGGCTTGAATGATATAATCTATGTAAAACTCAGTGTAAATGCTGGCTATTATTAAATCCTTTGATCCTAAAGCTTGCTTTAGTTTTTCAACTGGATTTTGACTCTTTCCAGGAAGTGTGAACCATTAGCCTATTTTACGTGTCTTCCAGGTTAGCCTCCTTAAGGGATTTGCTAGTCTTGTCATGGATATATTGAAAACATCTTTTCTTGTAAATTACTAGAGTCCAGGGCATCCGGGTGGCACAGTGGATAGAGTGCTGAATCTGGAGTCAGGAAGACTCATCTTCCTGAGTTCAAATCTGGCCTCAGACAAGTACTAGCTGTATAATCTGGGCAAGTCACTTAACTCTGTTTGTCTCAGATCCTTAGCTGTAAAATGAACTAGAGAAGGAAATGGCAAACCACTCTAGTATCTTTACCAAGAAAATCCCAGATGAGGTCACACAGAGTCAGATAGAACTGAAATGACTGGGAATTCCACCAATAAGCGAAAAGTTCTGGAGGTACCTTAGTTATACCTAGTAAGTTATTTTCCTGGTAACTTTCCAGTGGGTTTAGAGAGAACCTCTATCCCTTCTGCATTATAGATAGAGTTAAACATAACCATGACAGGGCATGTTGGTGAAACAGAAAAGAAACAATTGTGTTTGAATAGTAATAAATCTAAAATAGCATTATGGAGTGATTTCTAATAGAAATTTTCAGCAAATGAAACTGGCACAGTTATATTGAGGCTTCTGGTGCTTCTCCATTAGTAGCCAAATCTTTTCAAGTGACATTAATTAAACTAGTTTTTACTGGACTATGCAATTCAACTGGTAGAAAGAAATGTGCAATTCTAGGCAAGGAGGTGTCTGAATTTTGTAACTCACTGTCCAAAAAGAGAACTGCAACTTGAAAAAGATCTTCTGTTGTCTTATCTGCGAGGGACTTCAAAGCGGTAATGATGTAAAGCAGAACAGACACCCAGCATACTAGGAGCTTTCTTTGAGTAAGTGCTGAACGGCTGCAGGATTTCAGAAGCTGCTACTGAGAAGCTGCAAGATTTAACAGGCACAGGGTGTGATAGATGAAGTGAGAGGTTTCTACAGCATCAATACTATCTCTGTCTTCTATTATCCCTTGTCTTTGGTCATCTGTTTCTTCAGTAAAGCAAGATACCAAACATTCGTTTTTTGACCTTCAGGCATAGTGAGTACTTATTAAGCTTTTTCCCTCACAATTAGCATTGACTACAGCATAGGAAAGACATAGCATAAAAAATTGATTCTGGAGTTGGAGGACTTGGGTTCAAATCCCGTCTGATGTTACTTATCACTTAATCTCCCTGAGCCTCAGTTTCCTCATCTGTAAAAGGGAGATATTTAACTAGATGTCTTCTGAGGTCTTTTTTCAGCTCTACATCTAGGAGACTGAAAAAAGATATAATAAATGCATTAATATGGTTGTGCCTTCCAATGATGTACACCAGAGGTGTAACATTGGCAAAAATAAATAAATAAATAAATGGTAGGACTCACCTCTCAGGGTTGTTTCAAGAAGATGAGATTAAAACTCCTCCAAGCCTGCCTATTCTTTCCTCCTACAAATTAACTTTTGTGGGTCCACTCAGTATACCAGGAACTTTCCCTTATTGAAATCAGAGCATTCCAGTGATGCACATCACTGGTAACCCTATGTTTTCCCACAGGACTAGCTTATCTTTTTCATTTATACATTTCTACAATAACATCCTTCAGACCACTTCTCTTGCATATTTCCTTAACTCTAGGACATGGTAAATTAAAAAAAAACAACAAACCACAAGTGAACTCACAAGATTCTCTCTTTTCATTTCCTAGGACAGGCTTCATCTAAACTACTCCAGATGGGTGAATGTCTGTCCTATTCTGCCAACATCTCTTCAACAGCAAAGTTAAATCATCAGAAAGTTCTTTCTTGTACATAACCTAAATTTCTCATGTTGAAATATCTCCAATAACCACAGTGAGTGCCCCAATCTTTACATGGTTATTTTTATTTTAATTTCTTAGTTAGTGAACATCAAGCACAAGCATTTCCAAACATTGAACAAAAAATAAAAATTGTACAAGAAACCACAAATTTCTATTACATAGACTGCCTTTTAAAAAAATGTAATAATTCAAAATGTTACTTTCAAAGCTGTCCTGCCTGGTCCTGCATGTCCCTACTTGATAAGCTGTAGGGGCTTCCTAACACCACTCGTGTCAAATAGAACACCCTCTGTTTGATGTTCAAAGTCTTTCATAACTTGGCCTCCTCCTATGTTTGCCTTTTTCTTACACCTTCCTCCTTTCCATGTTCTTTTCAACACAGTGACTATGGCTTCCTTGTTCCTAATACAAGATACTTCAACTCCCAACTTTGGGCATTTTCACTGGTTGTTCCCCCATGCCTGGAATTCTCTCCCTCCTCATCAACATTCACTTTCTTCAGGTGCTAGTCATAATCTCACTTTCTGTAAGAAATTTTACCAATCCCT
>JAQQSK010013282.1:0-11543 GCA_028658325.1 Potorous gilbertii
GGAGGTGTGGTTTTAGGCTTGAAACGTCACTAAGTCAACCAATGGTCAGGGCTGACCAGGAAAAACCAGGCTTCTTTCCTCAATGTCTTGTTAGACAAGATTAATGTAAGGGACTATAGGTATGGTCAAGTCTAGGATACATATGATTGGTCAGTGAGTAGTCACAGCTGGCTAAGCCTAATGAGTTCTATAGGTACAGCTGGCTACTATAGCAGGAAGGGAGATAACGGTTGTTCCTGGGGCAGCCTGTGTCCTTGGGTTGGGGAGAAACTGCCTGAGAATAGTATTTTGAGGCTAGGGAGAAATGGGATTTTTAAAGAGAAATGTGATTTTAGAATTGGGGCCCAAGTACACGCACCCAGACACCCCATCAATATTATTCTGGACAAGAGACAAAACAGTACGGTGTGTTGTAAAGAACTCCAAATAAAGAATAGGAGGAGCTGGGTTCTAATTATTTATTAATCATATAACTTTAGGTACATCATTTAACCATTTCAGTTTTCTCACTTGTAAAAGGGGGACTATAATATTTATAACATCCTGGGTGCTCAAGTGAGCTCTCAGTAATGGCAAGTAAAATAGGATCTTTCACGGTTTTTATTTTACTAAAAGTGCCTCTGATTGAATAATGTGATTGAGGAGGACCTTTCCCACCCATTGATGGGCCTGCCAGTTGAGGAAAGCTTGATTAGAGGAGTTGTTTTTTTAGAGAGTCCCAAGTACCTTCTGTTTTTTCTGTTGAGGCACTGGGTCAGAGGGTTATTCCCTTTGGCTCTAAAAAGTGTATAAATACTCTGAGGGTGAGATTTTACTTTGGGGCTGACTGAAAGTGTTTCTTTGGCCAGAGACACTTTGGGAAGTTGCTAAGGAACTCCTCTCTCACCCTTCCAGAAATTGATGCTTCCCTCTCTGGTAACTGTGTATGTATGTAATGGTCAGATATGTTGGAAGCATGTCTGTTGACTTTTGATTTCTTGTATTTTTTCTGAAAATTTGATTTTCCCTAATACCTGTGCTTGATTAAAGTGATTGTTAATCCCTTGAAAGTTGCCTTTTGTTCATGAATGCAGATCTAAGACCTGTGGTAGCAGGTCCCCTTGTGTATATGGAGGTGCTTACTGATACACTCTCCTGAGTTCTAGGTATTTTGCGCAACAGAATCCTCACCAAACTATAGCTTGTGAACATCCACTGATATGGATTTACCTTTGCCGGTGAAGTGTAGAACATATTTGATTCATAAAAAAGGCATTTGAACTCTTGGTTCGCCAGAGTTGATCACCATGGCATGGTGGAGGAGATCCAGTTCAGAGTCCAAAGTTGAAAAATGTGTTCTGATGGGTGGTAAGGTCCTCTAGATGTTCCTTTTTTTGCTGAGGACATCATATTGGTGTCATCAAATCCCGTAATATTGCAAAACCTCCTGGAAGAGACCTATAACTGTCAAGAATTTAGTCTAATTACCCATTATTAAAAATCAAGTGGATAAAGAATGCCTGTTGCTTAGATTATGATATATAGTTACAGAACCAATGGAAAGAGAAATAAATCTGGATTCAGATGATTTGGTTCAAATTTCCTTTGCCACTTATTGCCTATGTGACTTGAGTTCCAGTTTTCTCATTTGAAAAATCGCAAGGTTGTACTAGAGGGCTTCTAAATTTCCTTCTAGTTTCAAATCTAGAATCCTATGACTCAAAGGACTTAGCAATTAGTGTCTCTCTCGCTGTGATATGTGTATAGATATTTGTATACATACACATGCATGCATACATATATCCTTATAGTAATTTTGTGCTAGGTGCTATCATCTATCTGTCTATAGTTGAATCTATAGCTATCTATCTATACTCTATCCGTATCTACATCTCTATCTATCTATCTGAGAGACAGTACAAAAGGATAATGAATTGGGTCCAGAGTTGAACAGGAGGATAAGAAGAAGCTGGATTGCCTTTAAAAAGCTGAAGAGTTCTTTTAATGACCTCAAACTTCACCCAGAAACAAAGGCCTATATTTTTTAGTACTGACGTTATTATATAGCAGTGAGAGCTTTCTCTAAAGATTTGAAAATGAATATCACATAGAGGACAAGGAGAGGGAAATGGTGAACACGAACATTCTGCAACAAATAAAAATAAGGAACTTTGAAGAAAAATTAGAGTGAAGGATATCACCTTGGAAATTGTCAGAAGAAAGTGACAGAGGACTTCCCGTGATACCTTTGTGGATAACACTTGGACAGAATTAGGAAGTATATAAATCAAGCAAATTATGTATCCATGTGAGTATAACACTTTCCCTTTAAGTCTTAAGCTCTTTATCCCATGAATTCTTACCCAGTTCAATGGGAGGAGTGGACCTTCTTAGGACTTATATGTATGATATTCTCACGTAAAGAGTTCAGTGACATTCACATGTGAAGGGATGCATGTAGAAAACATGTGTGACCAAGTGAAAGAGTCACTCACATCTAAGATCTTCTCCGGATGTCAACACTGTTCTTAGGACAAGTTTCCCACCAGACATTGATTTCTGCTGCCACTGACAAATGCTTTATATCTCCAGTTGGTCATGATCTCCTGGGTAACTTGATATTCCAAATGACATTCACTAGGGATATTGTGGCTGAAGTTTTCACCAGTTCTTTTAGTCATCTCCACCATCCCCTGAGTACAAGACACTTCTCAACCATAGTCCTCAGTTGAGAAATATTCTTCAGAGACCCCTTAACTCATCTCTCAAACTACTAGAGGTACTGTGATTAATAAGCCTTCCCCTGCAGGAAAGGTCATTGCTATCCTCAGCATTCTCAGTCAATAGCTGTAAAGTTTTATTCACTCTTCTCTGCTAGACTTCTCTTAACTAGTGGCCATTAAGTTCTATTCTTCCAGCTAGACTGTGTCAGGAAGTGTAGATGCCTAAATCTTCCTTTTACCTAGAACTTTTCTGTTAACTTGAAACCTTTAGCCTGTTTTTTGTGTTTGTAGTGCTTAGCACAGTGCCTGGTACATAGTAGGTGGTCAAAGAATGTTGATTGATTAATGGCTCCTTTTCTTCTCCTGCCCCAGCCCACCTGCTGGGGTATCTATCAGTAACAAATGCCACCAGGAGCCTTTTCCCAAACTTTTCTGCCAATACCCCTTTCCCTGTTCTTCTAGGAGGGATTGATTTTGAAAATGCTCGTTCTGTCAGTCATCCCCACTCTCAGAACTTATTCAATCCTAAGTCTTAGGTTCATTATGCCAAAAGTTCAAGGGCTGGACCACCCCACCCCCCAATACACACACACACACACATTTTTACTGTCAGCCACCCTGCTTGGTTTTGATGGGGTACAGTCTCTTGGAACCTCCTTGAATTCACCTTGAATCTTCCCATTTGATCCAACAGACCCCGGAGGCCCCAAGGGCTTCTCGTCATCACTGTGCCCAGGTTTTGGTGGCACTCCCTACCCTTAATTCCATCAAAACCCTATCCCACATCAAGATCCTCCCTAGATTCCATCTGTATTCACCCCAGGGTACTGGTCATTCACATCAAGACCTCTGGATTGCCCCACTTGCTTCCCACCCAAGTCCTCCATTGTCTTCTATCTCCTGATTGCCTCCAGCTATTTCCAATCCTTGACCAGTCATCCCAGTCCCATTGAGGTGCTTCTTGGACTTCTCCTCAAGACCTTCCCTAAACCCCTCCTTCCATCACCCTAGACTACCAGACCACCCCAGATCCTTCCTATAGTTTTTTTTGGTATTTAAGTTCCATCTTGCCTTCATGAAGGCGCTCAGATTCAACCCAGCTCAGACTCTATGTGGCTGAGATTCTATCTGGTCTGCTTGTGAATATAAGTGTTACAAATGCTGAGGCTCCTTAAGAGTCAACCCAATATGGTGAATCTTTAATAAACTGTTTTTCTTTGGCTTTAAGAAGGCTTGTGTTGACCCAGTGAGTCAGTATCTCAGGGTCCCCAGCACCCCTGATCCTCAACAGTTTCACCACAGACATTATGCCTGATCCCCAGCATAAGCCCATCATTTGAAATCTCACCATCTTGGAGATCCTGATTCAGCTTTGATACTTAATACCTCCTCAGCACCTTGAGTTGCCTCTTCCCACTGATTTAAGAGCTAGAGGGTGGAATGATGAACTCCACTCAAGGTCTTTCTTTGTAGAGGACTCATACTTTTCCAGCTAACTTCATTTTCCATCTGATCTATTTAGTTTTGATACTACAAATATAATGCCCTCAGCCAGGAAACCTTTGGCAGCCTTCTCCCCACTCCCTTTCAGCCCCTTTTCCTACATTGTCTTACCCCCATTAGATTATGAGGCTTTTGAGGTCAAGGACTATCTTTCTTTACCTTATTTATATCCCCATCACTTAACATTGTGCCTGGCACATGGTAGGCACTTACTAAGTATGTATTGACTATTGACTGTGAGGTTTATGACCACTCAGAGCAGATGGAAGGATAGAGAATGACCAACATTCCTTCTAGAAAGCTGGAGGACCACTGGTCCTTACCATCTGCTCTGCAGTTACACCTGCCAGACCCCCACATCTGACCTGCCAATGAACCCTAAGGATTACCGGGCCTTGCCATAAAATCTTGCTGCTAAACTCTGGGTTTTTCCAATTGCCGTACATCTGATCCTTCTTTATATGTTGCTTCCCCATTATGGAAAGTTAGCTCCTTGAGAGTAGGAACTGTCCTTCCATTCATATACCTTCATTTAAGACAGTGCTTGATATAGTAAACACTTAATAAATCTTTTTCTGTTCCTCTTAGTTTTTCTTAACTCTTTTCAGCCATGAACTACCATGCAAGGTATTGCCTTCCCTGGGTGTCTTGGTTAAACTGTCACCTAAAACTGCCAGAAGTCCATTTTAGAATTTTTCATGCTCCTAGGATGGTACAGTGGATAGAACACTGACTCTGAAGGTAAGAGGACCTGAATTCAAATCCAGCCTCAGACGTTTGCTAGCTGTGTGACCCTGGGCAAGTCACTTAATCTTGCTTCATGCAGTTTCCTCATCTGTAAAATGAGCTGAAGAAGACAATGACAGATGACTCCAGTATCTTTTTCAAGAAAACCCCAAAAGGGGCCATGGAGAGTCAGAGATGACTGAAACGACTCAACAACAAAGATAAGGGATAAAGAGACAATATGGTAAAAAAAAAAAAAAACAAACTTTGAAACTCACCCAGGTAGACTTTGGTTCTAGTTAGAGCAGCTGCCTCTGAGGATGTCTTAAGCAAATAGTAACCCCTGAACTGGCTATAGAATTCTGAGAAACACAATGATTTTCTTTCACTTCCTCTCAGAGGTACATCAAATCCTAGTTTCTTTCTTTGACCTTTCCACATCATGATCAAATGAGATACTATATATGAACTTTTTAAAATAAACTGTAAATAACTATATAAATGCTCTATTAACTCTAATTGGGGCAAAGTAGACAAGCAGACTATGTGAATGCACAAAGAGAAACCAATAAAAAAGGTCCTTTGCCCCCATATATCTACCCTTGCTGTTCCTTCAATGAATGCTTTCAATTCCCATATCAATAATGCAACAACTTTATTAATTGTCCACTATGTCGAAGACATTGTGCTGGATCCTGGGGTTGGGATGGGAGACATGAAGAGGTCCTGCTCTTGGCTGCCTCCATCCCTTTCTTTACATTTCCTATCCCTGGAATGCCTGTACTCTTCATTCCCCAAATTAATAATAATAGAAATCCTACCCAGACCTCAAGTTTTGGCTTAAATGCTGTACCCTCCATGAAGCCCCCAATCCAACCAGTACTTGACCAAGCATTTATTCCTCTAACATTACTGACAAGTGATCAGTGACTCTCTTTTTTAAAACTTCCAAGGGTGGGAAGAACCCATTACCTCCTGAAGCACTTTTGGAAAGATCAAAGTTTTAGGAAATTTTTTTTCTTTACATCAAATTGTTTCTAGCTATGCCCTCTGAGGACAGACTGAACAAGTCTTATCCATTATCTTCAATGTAACCTGTCCATAGCTTGTTTGTACATAGTTGTTTGCACATTGTCTCCTGCATTATACTTCAGCATCTTAAAAACAGAGATGGTGTTTTCTGTCTCTCTTTGTAGCTCCATCACTTAGTGTGGTGCCTGGCACTTCGTTGCCAATTAGTAAGTACTTGTTGACTGACATGACAAGATCCTGGAAGAGAGCCCTCTGGTGCTACCTTCTCTCCCCCACCCCCAGCCCCAAGTCTTTTCTCCAGATCAAACACTTCCATTTTCTTCAGCATCTCTGTATGGCATAGTTTTTAGTCCTCTCACCATACTGGACCCCATTTCCTGTATGTGCTCATACTGTAGGCAGGTTGTATGCAAGACACACTGCTTTGTGCATAGTCAGCACTTAATTTATCTTTGTTAAAATGTTGAAGCGCATTGAATGCCATTTAATAGGTGAAGTAATTTGCCAGAGTAAATTACTGGTAGAGCCAGAACCATGACCTAGAACTCCTGATTCCTACTCCACTCATTTCTTCCCACAGGGGTACCTGACCCTCTGAGTTCCTTTTCCTTTCATTTCTGCAGATTAGGTAGAGAGCTTTCCTGGTCAGTTGCAGATGGTAAGACACGGGAAAAGAAGAGGAAGATAAGGGGGTGAGTTGAGTGGCCAAAAGGAAGGCAATCTCCCTCTCCCAACCTCACTCTCAAATCATGCTTTTTTTGCTATAGTTTTAGCCTTTATGACATGGTATAATGGAAAAAGTATAGAGTCAGAGCACCTGGGTTCAAATCCTCTTCCTCTTACTATCTATATTTCCTAGGGCAAGTCCCTTAATATATAAAATGAGGGAACTGAATTAGATTAAAATGAAGGAAGTGAAATAGAGAGTGCCGGAAGTCCCTCCTAGTTATAAGTCTATGACACTGATTCCTCCCTGCCTCAATCTACCCTATTTATGAGATGGCATGCCATGAGCAGGGCTTGATTACAGGTTCTAGTTTTATTACAAACTTGTTCTCTTCCTAGCATTCTCAATGGGTACAACACAGTCCCTACATCTGGCTTTTTCATGGCCTCTAACCAATAATGACCCCTTAGGTCTGACCTCCTGGAGATGGGGAGTCTTCTTTCAGAGGGTTCTATTAGAAAAACACTAGAGGGCACCAAAGAGTCACATTAAGTCAGTCAACTGCATATATTGTCAAAAATACAAAAGGTCAGACAAATTCAACTTTTAAAATTCTATGATTTGGAGATTAACAGAACAACTTAAGACAATGTAAAAAGGTATGCTAAACTGGGTGTTAATACAAACTATAATTGCTATTGTGGACCACATCTGCATCTCCCACATCCAATCTTTTCTCTATATTGCCACTACCACCAGCCTAGATCCTTGATAGACAACCAGGGAAACCTCAGAGGCATTCAAAGTCAACCTCCTCAGCTTTTATAGATGAGGAAACTGAGGCCCAGAGGGGTGAATTGATTTGCCTAGGGTAATACAGTGTCCAAGGCAGGATTCAAACCCAGGTCTTTCTGACTTCAAGTCTAGCACCCTATCAATCAGGCCGCCTAACTGCCCAAGGCCTTAAAATCACCTACCAACAATATTGACAGATTTTTCCCACCTCCATTTTATTTCTCCTCCTCCCCTTCTCCTCTTTTTTCTCCTTTTACCTTCCTCATTCATCATATCTCTCCTACCACTGCCATAAGCTACTAGAGAGCGCATGTGGATAAAACGCTAGGGCCCAAATCAGGAAGATAATGAATTCAAATTTGGCCTCGGGTGCTTACTAACTGTGACCCTGGGCAAGTCACTTAACCCTATTTGCCTCAGTTTCCTCATCTGTAAAATGAACTGGAGAAGGAAATGGCAAACTACCCCATAATCTTTGCAAAGAAAATCCCCCAAAGGAGTCACATGACTGAAAACAACTGAACAGATGACAAAGATAATAACTTTTCTCATACCTGAATCCGGTCATGTTTCTATAGTGCTCCAAAATCCTCAGTGACTCCCTATTCTTCATCTGTGCAAGGACTTTGATGATCTGGAATCATCTTATTTTTCCAGTCTTATCTCATATTAGGCAACTGGATTTCTCTCTGTGCCTGGAGCAGATGCTGCAGTCACCCTCTCTTTGGGGGACTCTCCCTCTCCCTTTTTGTCTGATGAATTTATACTCTTCCTTTAAATATCAACTCAGATGCCACTCACTTGTCTGTCAGACCTTAGGTTATATTTTGCTCTGCTCTTGTCTGATTCCACCTTTGAAACTTCTCCTGTAACAGCACCTTTTCTTCTCTCATTGGATGATGTTCTAGGGCAGGCCTTCATCACCTCTTGTGCAAATTTTTACCATAACCTGCTGGTTGATTTCCCAGCTTCAAGTCTCTCCATCTTCTACTTGGGTATCAAATTTATCTTCCTAAAATGCAAATATGACCCCATCATAAATACACATGCATGTGTGTGCACATGCATACACACCCACACCCCTTTGATAAACTCCATTGACTCCCTGTTACTTCCAGGATCAAACACAAAATCCTTTGTTTAGCTTTCAGAACCTTTCATGATCTGGCCAACCTGATCCATTTTCCTTATGTATTCCCTCTTCCTGTACTCTGAAACCTGTAGTAATACAGCTTCCCTTGTTGTTCTTCACACAGAATCCTCATCCCATCCTCAAAAAAGCCTCCCTTGATACTTCCATCCCTGCTAACTCTCCTCCTTTATCTCTCCTCCCTTTTGTGCCCAACCTCCTTGAGATAGCTGTCTGCAAGACAGCTTGTACAAGAGGTGCCTCCCCTTCCTTTCCTCTAATTCTCTTCCTAACTCTTTGCAGGGCAACTTCTGATCTCATCATTCTACTAATAGTGCACTTTCCAAAGTTACTAACAATTTCTTAATTACTGAATCTAAAGACCTTTTCTTAATCTTTATCCTTCTTGACTTCTCTGTAGCCTTTAACATTATATATCACCATCTTCTTAATACTCTTTTCTCTTTTGGTTCTTCCCTATCTGACTGTTCCTACATGGTTTCCTTGACTGGATCTTCTCTAAGTCACAGCTATGCTAACTGTGGGAGTCCTCTGGGGCTCTGTCCTGGACCCTCTTCTCTTCTTCTGTAGTATGTCACTTGGTAATCTCATTAGCTTCCCTGAATTGCCAGCTTTCTATGATGATGACTCTCAAATCTATTTATCCAGGCCTAACCTTTCTGCTGACCTCCAGTCTCACTTTTCCAAATGCCTACTAGGTATCTCAAACTAGATGTCCTGTAGACATTTTAAACTCAGTATGTCCAAAACAGAACCCATTATCTTTCCCCAAAAACTCTCCCCTCCTCATAACTTTCCTGTGTGTGTGTTCATCCTTTGTTGCCAAAGAAGACCATGCCATCGGAGAAATGATGACATGAGTTGCACTTGACTTTGTTTTGAGTGAGGGAGGGCTGTGCAGGTCACCAGCCTCACTTCTCCTCCAGAGCCATCTGAATCCAGTGACCAGATGTTCATCAGGATGACTGGAGATGACCCCAGATGAGGCAATTGGGATCACATGACTTGCCCAAGGTCACACAGCTAGTGAGTGTCAAGTGTCTGAGGTGAGATCTGAACTCAGGTCTTCCTGACTCCTGCACTGGTACTCTATCCACTGCACTACCTAGCTGCCCCAACTTTCCTGTAACTGTTTAGGGTATCACCATGCTCATCCTCAAGTCACAAAAACTCACAATCTAGAGTCATCCTTGACTCCTCATTCTCATCCTCCCCTCTAATCTGTTGCTAAAATCTGTTGATTTTCCTTTCATAACATCTCTTGTATACCTTCCCTATTCTACTCTGACACTGCCACCACTGCTCTGCAAACCTTTATGACCTCACATGCAGGCTAACCCACCAGCCTCCTGTTTGGTGTTCCTGCCACAAATCTCTCCCCACTGCAGTCCATTCTCCAGTCAGCTGCCAAAGAGAGTTTCCTAAAAAGCAGGTCTGACGCTCTCCTTCTCCACCTCCACCCTTTGAATAAACTCCATGCCTAGAATACCCTCACTCCTCATCTTTACCTTTTGGATTCCCTGAATTTCCAGCTAAAAATCTACCTACTATGTGAAACCTTTCATGATTCTCTTTTTGGTAGAGTCTTCAATCTGTTGATCGTTTCAAATTTATCCTGTCTATAACCTATTTAAACTTAGTTGTTTGTCATTAATCATTGGACTACAAGTTCCCTGAGGGCAGGGACTGGTTTAGCCTTTGTGCACAGTGCCTGGCACTTCATAGGTACTTCATAAATATTAGTTGACTGACATAGTATCAGAGTCTCAGAATATGAACTTTTACCTAAATAAAAATCTTCTCTTTGGTATTCCCAACAAATGACTCTCCAGCCTCATGGATGACAGCTAGGGAGGGGACACCACTAGCTCTGAGGCAGTCAGCTCTTTTCCTGACATCAAGCCAAAATCTGCCTTGTGAGCATCTCCCTTCCATGGAAGTCCTTCATGTGTTTGAAGCAGCTACTGGACCTCCCAAGGTTTTCTCTGCTTAGAGTGAAACTTGGCTTCCTTCCTTGAAGGCATTTTCAGGTGACACAGTCTTGGGACCCTTCCTCATCTTCGTTAGTCTCTTCTGGATGCTCTTCAGTTTCTCAAAGTTCTTCCTAAAACATGGAAGCTGGAATCAAACTCCTGATGTGGTCTGACCAGAGAAGGATGAAGCAGGATCATCATAACCATTAAAGATACATATGCCATTTTACATATATTTTCTTATTTGATGCTTACAACATTGCTATGGTGTAGGAAGTAAAAGTATATGGGCAATAGGTAGTGCAGTGGATAGAGTGCAGGAAGACTCATCTTCCTGAGTTCAAATCTGGCATCAGATATTTAGTAGCTATGTGATCCTGGGCAAGTCATTTAACCTAGTTTGCCTCAGTTTCCTCATCTGTAAAATGAGTTGGAGAAAAAATTGGCAAACCATTCCAGGATCTTTGCCAAAACAAATTCAAATGGGGTCACAAAGAGGTGGAAACAACCGAACAAAAGTAAAGGTGTCATTATCTCCACATACTATCATCATCTTTTGGTGTTATTAATGGCCTGGGCCTCCTGTGAAAACTCTCCTCCTGATGCAGACCTCTAACTCATCCATCTCTAATTCATTGTCTTGGAGAGTTGCATGATGGCACTAAGAGATGCCCACAATCATACAACTAGGGGCTGTATATACATCAAGGCTAGGTTTACCTGCTTCTAAGACCACATGTCTCTTTATACTCATTTTTCAAAGGCTCAGAAAGAACTTGCTTAAAGTTACATAGATAATAAAGAACTATGGTAGGATTTGAACTTAGGTCCCACCAGCTCCAAGACCCATACTTCTTCCCCAGTTCTGCTGGATGATTACTTCTCTCATTCCTCTCAATGAAGCCTAAAGTTATGTTAGCCTATTTTGGACTGCCATATTGCACTATTGGTTCACAATGTCCTTGTTGTCTACTAAAAAAAGCCATTTTTTTTTT
>JAQQSK010013283.1:0-11542 GCA_028658325.1 Potorous gilbertii
AATAATGATCCCCTAATATTTAATATACTTACCATGTGCCATATATTATGGTAAACACTTCACAATGATTATCTGATTTGATCTTCACGACTCTTGGAAGACAGGTAGTACTATTATCCACTCCTTACAGATGAGGCAAAAAAGGGTTAAGTGATTCGCCTAGGGTCACACAGTAAGTATCTGATGCTGGATTTGAACTCAAGTCTTTCTGACTCCAGGTCTAGCATTCTATATACTACACCACCTAGGTGCCTCATAAAGTCAGGGAGGGACAGAACACTCTCATCTTCTTATAATAATATTAGGAGCTCATGGGATTAACAAACTAGACAATGCTGTTGGGGTTGTATGCACTTGAAAATATTTTTGCATTAGGCAATGTCTAGCTAGGCAGTATTTTCACTCACAGAATTGCAAAATATTTTCAACTTCAGTTTTAGCAAGGACACAATGAGATTTTTTGGTGAACATATGCATATGCACATACAGACAGACAAGGAAACAAATCAATAACCTTCCATTTTCACACTTTCAAGTCAGAGTATTTCCCAATCTACCAAGCAGAGGAACTGAGATTGTTATGGGTGAGAAAACTGGAATGAGGAAGAGAAAATATCACAATTTAATGGTGCCTTTCTTTAAATAGCGATCTTCCTTATGCAATTAAAAATGTGATTCACTTTACAACAATTTTATTTGTAAGCAATTTTTCAGGAACACAGAAGCTGCCCAAAGCACAATGCATCTGTTTTCTTTTCAAATGTAGGTGCCTTGATGGATCCATAGTCTCACGTCTGTGGGAACTTCTTTAGATGATAGATTTAGAGTATACAGTTTCATCTATTATATCGCCTTCCTTTTATGAATGAAGAAACTGAGGCTGTGACTTTCTTAAGGAAAGTTGCTAATCTACATCAGTGCATACATCCTTAAGGACTTCCCCACCACAACGAAAACTACAGATCTGGGTCAGCAAACAAACACCAAGGACAAAAAAGGAAACAAGGTGCTAAATTCTGTTATTTCTACAGGTAACGCACTGGATAGAGAGTCAGATCTGGAGTCAGGAACACTTATTTTACTGAGTTCAAATCATTTAGCCCTGTTTGCCTCAGTTTTCTCATCTGTAAAATGAGCTGGAGAAGAAAAAATGGCACTTCACTATCTTTGCAAAGAAAACCCAAATGGAACAATGAAAATTGGACAGGACTGAATCAACTAAACAACCACACAAAGGACAGTAAATACTATTGTCATCTTCCAAATTTGGTTCCCCAGGCAATGCCTTGATCACCCTTTTCTAGGTACAGCTCTGTCCAGGATCAGCCAAGTTTTTTTTTTTAATTTCTGTAATTTCTAAAGCAGAGCTAAAATTTGGACCCAGGTTCTCTGATTCCAGGTCCAGTAGCATTGATACTCTGTCCTATTGTTCTTACATTAGTGAGGATTAAAACAAAATCCCTGACTTCTCATTCTGAGTAATTCTTTGCTATATCTTTGCATAAAACATCTGCAGAGGATTTATTTAAAAAACAAAATTCAGAGACCTCCTCTAGATCTTTTAATTTCTTAGCCATAGAGTCAACATTAGTCAAGACAACATAGGCTTAAGTCCTGAATCTAACACATACTGGTTGTATGTCTCTGGGCAAGTCACTAAATACCTCTGTTTCCTAGGCAGTGTTCTAAGAATATACATGGTAGCACAGGTACTGACTTGTATTGGTAAAGGGAGTTTCCTTGGAATTTTCCTATACCAATGAAATGACAGACAGCTTAAAACACACACACACAGTGCAGTAGATAGTGTCCATATTGCATAATTTTTGTCATATTGTTCAATATAAGTTTTATACCACACATGCATATGTGTGTGCGTGCAAATAATCAGATGAAATTCAGATACAATGCAAACTTTAGTGAGTATTTTGTGTCTTATATTATGGATAACCTTTCTAGGTTATCTAGGAATGATGTTTATTTCATGTACAGCCAGCCTACTTTTGGGTAGTCATGGTAACAGGATACAAAAAGATAATACAGTTAATTGAAATCTACAGATCATGAAAGTTTCATCTTGATTTTCTTCCTCACAAATTTTTACCACAGCTGCTAAAAGGGGACGAAATTGACTAGTCGGAAATGCACAATCTCTCTATTCCTCTGATCAAGGTTTATTACTATGCTTGACAAATATAGGTGCTTGATAAATATTTATTGACTAATTGATTAATCATCCTCTGTGACAGATACAAATGAAGTAAGTCCTAAGTGGGACAATGGGAGCTTTGTTCCAGGACACCAGCATTTAGAGTGCACTGAAAGTTTAGAATAACTGATCCTAGCACCAAATTAGTAAGACTAGTTAGTTAAAATTAGAAGCTACGAAATGATTCCCTTCATAACCAATTCCCAGGAGAGGTCCTCCACACACCTGTCCCATCCTGCTCTTTCTGGTGCCATCATTTTCCAGAAGCAACTTCTCTGTATCCTGAATTTTCTATCACAGATTTGTATGTACTGATTTCTCCCTTCTCATCTGGATTATCTTAAAACATTGATCCTTGGATGAGTTTCATGCCACACATTTTGTGGACCTTGTCCAGGTACCACAATTACTAGTTATGCCTCTGCTAATGATAAGAAAATAGACAAGAAAAGAAAGCAGAAAAGTAAATGGCATTTTCTCTTTGTATAATGGCATTCAAAGCCCTGGTTATATGCTTATGCTGCACCACCTCTGTACAGAAATATCAGCACTGTAACTTCACTTAATAGGCATTTGACAAATGTGGCTAAATTAGCTAACTGATTCATGTATATGGAGACTGGAACTAGATTTGGCCCCTTGCCATCAAATTAAGTCAAACTTAGTCTACAGCCTCAGATATGACTGGGAGGAGCTAAGAAATAGGCTGAAGGTTATTTTGTAGGAATCCAAGCTCAAAATAAACAAGGCAAAACTGTTATCATGAACATGAGGAGAGAATAAAAAGTCATTTCCCTGATTGCCTTCTGAATTTCCTGAACCAGACTTTCACCATAGGCAGATAGGTTTCAGCTGTATTTGATAGATAGAAAGGATATGACCCTACAGTGCACTCAGCATCCCTTTCACCATGCTGTTATCACCTCTTTTTCAGGGAGTTTCGCTTATCTCTTCCTGTTTTCAGTGATGTGTCTTGTTTATCTGATGTATTACTGTGTAGATCATAGACCACATTTCTGAAGTGTCTGCTCTTCTGCGATGTTCATTCCTATTGCAATACACCATATCTTACAATGAAATTTGTAAAGAAGAGTCACATAGCCAATCCCTTCATCGATCTTTTTGCCCAACATGAGCTTTGAGTAGGTAATATTTGCAAGTCATCTGTAATTTTCTTCTGTGATTTAACAGATTATAGCTAGAAAAAAAGTTAGAAAAAAAGTTTATATAGTGTCTTACTCAACTCTTCTATTTAATGGGTGAAAAAATATGTGGTCCAGAGAGCTCTCGAGTGCTTCGGTTGAGACCATAGAGGATGTAAATGGCAGATTGGGGACTTTAACTCAGCACTTCTTACTCCAAAGCTAGCAGCTGTTTCCACCACACTACCTCATAGAAATCTGAGAAAGTCCATTGAAGTACATCCTATTTAGGTGAGTTACCCAAGAGGGAGGTAGAAATCACATGTGGGACATGAATGGAGACATTTGCCTAACACTGAGCCCAACACTGTCCATTACTGCCATGTTGCCAATACTGGGATTGCAAACTAGTAAATAATCAGGTTTTTTGTAAAAATAAAATAATCTGAAAATCATTAGAATAAAAAGTAGGAACCTAAGATTCCTGTTGGTTTATAGACTTTGCAAGACTTGAGGCTACATAGACCAATGAAAGTCAATTATTCTGCTCTGTACCCTTCACTGAATTATCCAGATAACGGTAAAACTATATTATCATAGGTCGAACATCAATAAGTGTTTCTTTCACTGAGGTGTTATACTCATAGAGCATGCCCAGGCAGGTTCAGGGCACAGGGAATTCATACTATGTACTCCTCACCACTAACACTAAAAGTGAAGTTGGGTTAGACAGATTTGAAGCATGAAAGATTGCAGAAGTATGACACACCATTTTAGGGGGTCCTTTAAAATGAAGAGTAATTCTGCCTTGATGATCATACTTAAGGGAGTGCTTTATGCCCCACCCTCTCTCTTCATTTATACACATACACACACACACTATATGACTTGACTATACATATATGTGTGTCTGCATGTATGTATATGTGCATGTACATGCACATGTGTATATGTAAATAAATGTGCACATACACACATGTATGTATATATGCATACACATATATGTGAACTCTCAGTGCTTTTTCTTAAGTATCCTTTGACAGAATTACCAACTTCTCTCTTATGACTCCCTCAAGATACTCTCTAGAATCAATAACTATGAGGTCCCATGGCCATGATCAGTTATGGCATTTCAGCACATCCTCTATACTAGTGAGCTTCAGGAGCTCCCTCTCTCCTCTAGGCTCAAATATGAATGCCTCTATTTGACATCCATCCTCCTTTGGAGGCTAAGGTCCTTATCAGCGTGATTCCTACTAATTTTTTTCTGTCGTTTTTCCCCCTCCAGTACTCTTTGGAGTAGTCAACTCATCTTCTTACTGTTCTTCACCCAGGCCACTCTACAATGTGTGCCCTTTTGTACTGGCTGTGCCCCATTCCTAGAATGTATTCCTAAATCCACCTCTGCCTTTTAGAATCCCTAGCTTCTTTTACATTTACTTCTCATACTATAATCTGCACGAGGCTCTTCCTGATCCCTCTACCCAAATTAGTGCTTACCACCCAAATTATCTTGTATTTCTTTTGTTTGCCCATATATACATACATATATACATGCATACATACACACACACACACACACACACATATATATATATACACACACACACACATTATATATATATATATATATGCACACATGCATGTCTTCTCCCCTTATAAAATATGGACCCCTCGAAGGCAGAGATCTTTATTTTTCATCTTTGTTATCTAGCATCTAGCATTGTGCCTGGCACATGGTAGTCACTCAATAAACGTGTATTGATTAATCCCAGTTTTGCTCACATTGTATAGCATGAAGGGAAATCCAACCCCACACTGGAGCTTCAGCTTTCCTTGTTAGACTCACTATAGAAATACAAAAAGGATATGTTATTTCATCAATGTTGGGACTTCAATATTAATAGATTTCAACCTGACTATGACTTAATAGGTGAGACATAGGTGCATAGACCCAGAAATTAAATGGTTTGCTGATGCTCAAAGAGTAAGAATTAAAACTGAAATATGAATCCAACCCTTCCTGACTCAAAACCTAATATTCTAGCCATTAGACTACATTACTTGCTATTCATTATTTTGAACAAATTTGGAGGTCTTTTAATTTCTGCCTGTTTTCAAATTCTCCTTGTTCTTTATATTGATGGCCACAGTCAAACCTACCTTGGACAAAGAGTGTGTTAGTCTCCATTAAAAGAGAACAACTTTTCTCTGACCATATAACAGTCCTACACGTTTCATTAAGCTTTATAATTAAAAACAACTTTGGAAAAGCTTCTGGGCAGAGACTGTAGTTGCCAAGTTTGAAGCAAAACCAGTATCAGTAGCCAAGTTATGGACTATCATGAAAATATGACTTTCCATTTCACAGAGGAAATTGGCTGCACAGTACCATTTTATGGAGGCTGGAAGGAACCCCATCTGATTCTGGATAGCATCACCATTCAAACCAAGTACTGCTTATCAATATTGACATGGTAAAGGTCTACAGAATGAGGGTTAGAGACTTTCCAAGTCCAGTAAAACAAAATGGATTTGGACCTCACTAATGGAGAATGAGTAATAAGTTGGAGTCAGATTGATTTGGTTTATCGTTATTTTCTATGAAAATAGCATTTTCTGAGCAAAAGTGTTGTAGATTATAGGGGAAATGTTTGGCCTACTTAGACTTTTAAAGAACTTAAATGCTTCCTTTTTCAGCCAGTATCATTTGCATATATAATATATGAATTATAATAATAACTGGCCTATCTAACTATATCTCTCTTTCTATCTCTATATATCCATCCATCTCTGCCTCTCTCTTTGTCTCTCTCTGTTTCTGTCTCTGTCTCTCCTTTTAGAGTTGTAAGGCAATTGTAACACACTATAAAGAAAAGTCAAGTTGAGAATGGTATAGTGACTTGCCCAGGGTCACTCAGCTACCAATTGTCTAAGGAAGAATTTGAACTGAGAAATTCCTTGTCCTAGGTCCAACACTAAATCCACTAATCCAAAAAATGCTTTGCATTTTAAGAGATTTTTACACAATGCTGTCATTAAGATCTAATGGGCAACATGCAAAATATATTATAATTTTGACTGAATTTTCATATATGCTAATTGGTCTAAACTAGTAAGAGCTCACTAATATCCTCACTTAAACAGTGTCACAGTCACTTCAATATAGATTTGATAATTATTGAGGAAATTAAATCTAGGAATCTTCCTTACAATGATTAGAGAATCCAAGGAGAGTTTTGTCCCAATTCCCCATTTTATTTTGGCTTCAGAAATCTGACCCTAAATTGGTTTTCAAGAATTAGTTCTTTCTTAAACTTTTGACTTATAAAACATTTGTTGCTGTTTCCCTAAGGTACACAGGATTTTACTAATTATAAAGTCTTAATGCCATTCATCTATTCATGATAAATTCATGGCACAAGTATGTCCTAATACTTATAGCATATAGAGGAGTGTTAAACGTAGAGATAAGAAGCCCTGAATTTGAGTTCCACTTAACATTTACTGGTTCTGAAAGCATAGACAAGGTACTTTACCTCTGTCTCCCACTATACTTGTAATATACATATATACATATAGATGTGTACATATATACATATACATATGCACATGTGTAATTAAGTGGGCATGTGTGTATATGTAGAGATATATACATTTCTCTCTCTCTCTCTATATATATATATCTACATATATATATCCATATCTCTCTCTATATATATATATATCCATATTTCTCTCTCTCTCTATATATATATACATATATATATCCATATCTCTCTCTCTCTCTCTCTCTATATATATATATATATATATATATACATATATATACATATCTCTCTCTTTCTTGCTCTCTTTCTCTCCCTCTCTCTCTCTCCTTTTAGAGTTGAAAGACAATTTTAACACACTATAAATTAAACATTTCCTAAGCATCTACTATGTACCAGACAGTGAGCTAAGTCATTTACAAATATTATTCCACTTGATTCTCAGAATAACCCTGTGAGACAGATAGATAGATAGATAGATAGATGCAGTGTGTTCACTTTATATGTCTGTCTGTCTATATATATATATATATATAATTATCATTATTATCTCTACCGTGTGTGTGTGCATGCGTGTGCGTGTGCATGTGTGTGTGTGTGTGTGTGTGTGTGTGTGTGTGTACTATTTCATAGGATAGAGGACTTATACTTGAAAAATGAAAAAAATAATTCCCTCTACAATACACCCTATAAGCAGTTATCCAGTCATATTGAAGAGATCAAGCAAGGGGTTTACTACTGTCTCCCAAGGCAATCTATTCCACTTTCCGATAGTCCTAGTTTGGAGTTTGGATACCCACAATAGCCTTAGACTTAACAAGTGATCACAGCACTGAAGTACTTACTATGTACCAGGCAGTGTGCTAAGCACTAAGGGTACAAAGAAAGGCAAAAATAATACCTGCCTTCAAGGAGTTCTTATTCCAATGGGGTACAAAATATGCTAATAACTGAATATATAAAATGCATAGAGTGTAAATAGGTGATAATCTCACAGGGAAGGCTTCTTGCAGGGTTGGAGCTTCAAGGTAAATGATGGTTTACAAAATCGAAAGTGCCACATGAGAATGAATTCTTATCATCATCATCATTTCATGTATTTTATATCTACCATTTGCCATACAGAGGCATGTTCTGAAGATTTCTATTTAAACCTGATCATAGGATGATAGAACTAGAGCTGCAAGGAACCATGAGAAAATACAACTTAGTACTTAATTTTTCAATTGAAGAAACTGAGACTTAAAGAAGTGATAAATCAACACACAGTCCATGTACTCCCTTGGTATCCATGGAATGTCAACAGATCTTGAGGCAGCCCCTAAACATATTGGGTGATACTCATTGTAGAATATTTGAAAGGACTTGGATAAGAGTCTCACAACATGAGGTGGGGGAGGACTGAAGTCTGCACTGTACAAGAGGGAATCCTGAGATGATGGTTTATTTGTCAGTACTGAATACCTCAGAGCTAGATTATAAAAGATTTTAATGCCAAGTGAAAGAGTTTGTACAGACACAGAGGCAAATGTCATGATGTCTCTGGGCAACTTGAACTTGGGAGTTAGTCCCATAGGGCAATGGAGAGGAAATTATAAAATGACAATTCCCAGTCATGGTGGAGGTAGCTTGGAAAAAGTCATCATGAGGAGATCAAAGAACAGAGAGGCCAGGTGTTCAAATAGGGCAGGTATTGAGAAGATGAGCCAAATACTGAACTTACAGGAGAAGAGAGAGAATCACTACAAGTTCCATCAGTGCCAGCAGTAAGGATCTGGACAGGATAAAACGACCTTTAAAGGAGTAACAATAACCACAGCTCACAATTATATAGTGTTCACTTTTTGCCAGGCACTTTACAATTATAAGCTCATTTATTCCTCCTAACAATCCTGGTGGGTAGGTGCTGTTGTTATCCACATTTTGCAGATAAGAAACTGAGGCACAGAGAGAAAAAAGTGACTTGCCTGAGGTCACTTAGCTAAGCATCTGGGAAGAATTTGGATTCAGGTCTCCCTAACTCTAAGGCCTGGTGTTGTATCCACTCTGCTACCTGGGGCAGAGTGGGAGTCTGAAAGTGACTAGGGAAATCAAACAAGACATCAACTACCCCTCTTGGTCTCACCTGTCAGCGGACATGAGAGAAAGAGTTTCCCAGAGAGAATGTCAAGAGTTGAAGTACCTTCAAGAGAACGTAAAGAGACTTCTGGGACCGAGGAGAGGCTCTGTTCTCTCTAATCAGAGAGGAAGGCTCCATTGGACATGGTGGGAAAGGAGAGAAGATAAAGACTGGAATCAAAGGAGGATTTGGTCTATTTGCTATGAGGAGATGGGATGGGAGGAAATGCAAACATCCAACACCTACTTCCTTCCATGATGACTCCATGCTGATTACCACTGATTTTACTGTGGGATCCAGAGAGCATCTCTTGTCAACATCTATTGACTTCCCCTATAATTCTACTCTAATTCTAGGCATAGAAACAATATGATGCAGGTCCTCAAAACATATGGCTCATGAAGGGTATGTTGATGGGCAGCTCGAGAGAGCTTCAGAGTAGAAAGTTGTGAAGACTGTAGAATTCCAGGGAGTTTGGAATTTGGGGGCAGGGGAAAGAGGACAGGAGAGGTCTGTTATGGGAGATGGTCACTGGGCAGCCAGTGCTCTGACTTAGGTGTAAGGACACATATTCTAAAGGGGAGTTAAAGAATTGCTTCAGATATTAGAGCCAGGGAAAAACCTTAGCTGCTTTATACTCATTCTGGCTCACCTCTAGACTTCAGACATCTTGGCCGTTGAAGTTTGTCCTCATAAAACTACTCAGTGATTCACTCATTTGACTTTGTGTCATGACTGGGGTGAGATCCACTTTAGTTGTCAATATATTCTGACATATCCTCAGTATGCCCCAAGGAAATATCATCACATTTACAATTTAGATGCAATCAGGGCAGATAGAACCATGATAGGCAAGCAGCCAAATGAAGCAAAATATAATTCCATAGTGTAAAGGGGAAGGCACATTTTTAGCACTGACTTCTTAAAAACAAATATCTCTGTGTTCCTTGAAGGTTTCACCAACCTCACAGGAGAATCCATTTGTTAATTATCTTGCAAACAGTATATCTTTCCCATGGTGTGCTTCCTTTCTGTTTTTAAAAAGGAATCTAAGTGATGTGATGGATAAAGCCTTAGAGGGAACTAAGTTCAAATTCAGCCAGATACTAACCAGCTGTGTGACCCCAGGAAAGTCTGCTTCAGTTTCTTCATCTGTAAAACGGAGATAAAAATAGTGCCAATACCTCCCACGGTTGTTGTGAGAATCAAATGGAGTAATAGCTAAAAAGTTCTTTGTACAATGCCAGGCACATAGTAGGCACTTAATAAAATGCTCAAAAGACTCCAGGATTTTAGAGTTTTGAATGAATGAATAAGTGCATTTACTAAGCAGTCATGATGGATAAACAACTGTATTGAGCACAGGGGATACAAATAAAAATAAATGGCAAACCTTGTTCTCTAGTGCTCATATTCAAATGGGCAAGACAACACACACACACATGGATGTAAAATGCATATATGTATAGATTGTATGTGTCTATCTATCTGTCTGTCTATCTTTCTTTTTCTGATTACAAATTCTGTATTACAAAGGCCCAATGGTCCCTAGAGCACCATAGCAAAGCAAATGGCAATGGATTTCCAAAGCTACTTCCATTAAATCCTTTGATCCTGTGAAGAATTTTGGTGATTAGAACTTTGTTTTCTACTTTTTCAGTGTCTGTGCTTGCTGAGGAATTGGGAACTGCTGCAGTACCTATTAAGGCAGTTGCCAGATTGAATGTGTACAAGGGTTAATATTCCGAATCATGGCTAGAGGGGTGCAGGCTACATACAGAATCCACGGTCTAGGTAGCACAGCCATTTCTAGAGCTCTTAGCCTACCTGATTGTAAATGGCATTTGGTCATCAGTTGGTATTGGTGGTAGGGGAGATTGTGGGTCCCTTCTCGATAGGGGGTTCCTTTTCTGGATAACAATTGCAAGAGTCAGGGCTAAGAGTAATTTCTCTTCGGGAATAGGGTAATTTCTTTGCATTTAAGATCATGAGACACTAAATACATTTTATTCATTCCACAAGTATTTATTAAATGATTACTAAGTTCCAGGCTCTATTTTAGGTGATGGGGAGATGTTGACAAAAACCAAACATGCTTTACCCTTAAGGAACTTACATTTATTTTTGGAGGGAGAGGAATATACTCATAAAAGTCAAATATAAATTTGTACAAAGTCTTCCAGAGGAAGACACTAGCAACATGGGGAACCAAATTGGCTTCCTGAAGGATTTGGCACATGAGTAGGGCTTTGAGGAAACTAGGGATTCTATAACACAGAGGTCAGGATGAAGACATGAAATGAAAAGCCAGGTTGAATGGAACACAGACACAAAGGGAACTAAGAGATAATAAATGTATAAAGCCATGTTGGAGTCAGAATAAGAAGGCCCTAAAGAGTCAAACAGAAATTTGTATTTTATCTTAGACATGAGGGATAGAGTTACTAGAACTTTTTGAGCAGGTGAATGACTTGGTCTCAGACCTGTAATTTAAGAACATCAACTGGGCAACTGTACAGAGTAC
>JAQQSK010013284.1:0-11542 GCA_028658325.1 Potorous gilbertii
AAAGTTATGACAGTAAGCACCCCAACATACACAGGGGGACCTGCTATCATAGGTTCTTAGACCTGAATTCGTAAAGGGAAAGGCAATTTTTGAGGGATTGACAATCACTTTAGTCAAGCACATTTATCATTTCTTTAACCAAGCATATATATCATTCACTGAGTTCAGGAGAGTCAGCACCCTGAACTTCAAAGAAAATACAAAGAAATCAAAAGTCAACAAACAAGAGTTCCACTGCCTGACCATCAACAAACAGGTTCAACTGTCTGACCACAGTTACCATAGAGGGAAGCAATGACATCTGGATTTTCCAAGGAGGGGGAGGGTGCTCCTTTAGTAGTGTCCAGAGTCTTTGTCTAGCTAGACAAACACTTTCAGTCAGTAAGCTCCAAAGTAAAACCTCACCTTTAGAATATTTATACACTTTTCAGAGTCAAATGGCATAACCCTCTGACCCAGTGCTTCAATAGAAAAAACGAAAGGTACTTGGGACTCTCCTACAAAACAACTCCCCTAATCAAGCTTCCCTCAAGGGGCAGGCCCATCAATGGGTGGGGAAGATCCTCCTTAATCACATTCAAATAGAGGCTTTATATTTCTTGGTATAAACAAAAACAGCAAAAGATTCTATTCTGATTTCTATCACACAAGTCAATAAATAAACACTTAAGCTCTTATTTCATACCACACAATGACATAATAGATAGCCATCCATCAGTAAGGAAGATTTGAATTCAAACCTTATCTCTGACACAAATTGGTGATATTACCATGGGCAGGTCACTCAACCTTGGTGACCAGGCAGCTCTCAGAAATTATATTATAAATGAGTTACCCATTTGCATCAGTGGAGAGAGGGTATACCCTGAACTTTTCATACATGAATGAGATCACAGTCCTGTGATCAAAAAGAGATGGCACCCTGGAGATACATAGATGCACAATGCCATGTCTCCTGCAATTAAAGGGCTTACTATCTAACAGGAAAATGAGAAGAAATAGGGAATATGGCACATATAAGATAAATTTTGTAAATGATGGAACTATTAAAGGGGTGAAAGAAAGATCCAGAGCCCTACGAGCAAAATGAAAAGGAAGATAATTCTTTTACCTGGAAATGAGGGGTGCAGCTCAATGGATGGGGATAGGGAAGGAAAGGCAATTTCAAGCAGGGATTTGTGTTTTATCATTCATTTTTTCTGGTTATAATTGCTTACAGTGATTACTTACTAATCGTTGCTGTTTCATTGAGGAACATGTCTAGTATTCTGTACTTTTCCTCTTACCTATACTGTCTCGCTATCTCCAAGTATTTTTTAACACTGGTCCTAAAAATAGTAATTACATTTAAATTAAATACTAATTGAATAATCAATAAATGATAATCAACATAAATTGAATTTTAGGGACTATCATGTCTCATTAATGCCATTTACTAATACTCAAAGATGTGATCTGTGTTAGTGGAGAAGGTATACATAACTGGTGAAATCTCAGATTTGAAGTATTGAAGAATTAATTATAAGTAATGTACTATTATTTGCTAATTAGCAAAATTTAAGCTAATCTTTACCAGCACAGAGACATTAAGTCATTAGTTTATACTTGGTCAAAAATTGAGTTTGTGATAAATAAAACATCAATCCGTATAAATACTCCTGGCCCTGCTTCAGATTCATAACCTAACATAGGCATTTATACTCTCTATGCTTTAACCTCAACTATAAAATACAGATGTTTACCTCACCCCCAGCACACCTGATGTGATATTGAGACCATTAATATACGCTAACAGGATCAGGTCACCTAGGTAGTAAAGGGATCAAAATATGTTATCAGATAGACCAAGATAAGTAAAACACACTTTCAAAATGTAAATTGCTTCTTCTAGGGCTACAAATGACAGCCAGTTAATTCTGAGAGGATTCTAGCAAATTATTCCAGAGTTGGGGTGGATAGAATGTCTGATAGGAGCCAGATCCCATCAGATAGGCTGTAGTGCTTATTTCATAACCCCAGTAATCAACAGAATCACAGCACATCTGTCATAAGGAATCTCAAGAGCTATTTTGGCCAACCTTTACCTGACCCACCCTCTACAAATGTCAGGGATACAAATACACAAACAGATTTTGCCTCAAGAAGCTTACATTCTATATGGGTATGCAGGATAGGATGGGGTAGCTTATTCACAGAAAAATACATATTACCTATTTTGAAGTTTGATGATTTCTGGCAGAATCCTACTATCAGAAACCTTATAAAGATTTACTATGCTTCTTACCTGGTTAGAATGGGGGTGAAGGCTGATCAGCCTTCTGGTGCAGTGTATGTCCATCTCCTTGCCTTTCCAGGTGTGTCCATTTAAAAACTCACAAGGAATCAGTAAGTGGCTGGCCTTCTGCCCTTTCTACTCAAAAATCAAATGAGAGGTTCTATTGGATGGTCTGGACTCTGGACAAACTGCAGAAGTAGTAAAGTGTATTGACCTTACCATAAGGTGGACCCTGTATCTCCCTGACATGAAAAAAGAGGTGCCTGTAGAGTGTAGGCACATGTATTAGGATCAATTCAAATGTTATTATTCTGTGTCAAGGATTTTCAAAGAGGTCAACTTTTCTGTATGTCTTGTGTTTATTAATCTTTTTACATTTTATAAAATAATTTGGCAAACTTCATCTCATGAAGCCTCTAACCTAGTCACTTAATTTGATTAGCCTTTATTTCTTCAAATGTAAGACAAAGGTCAAAATAACACCTACTTCACAATGTTAGGAAAAATAAATGATATATGGAAAGGTTTTTGCAAAGCTTGAAGCCCCATATAAATGTTAGCTATTAATTGCCATTATTTTAATGCATACATAATTATCTTCAGTTTATAGATTAGGGCAGGGGTCAGTAAACTATGGCTCTTTCATCAAACTCATTTGGGTTGGTTTTGTATATCCTGAGATTAAACTGTGTTTTTTTTTTTAATTTTTAGATGAATTAAGTAAATAAAACTTTTTAAAATATATATAAAAAACATTCTTAGCTCTCCATACATAATTTGGCAAAGGGCTAGGTTTGGCCCATGGCTATAGTTGATGGACTCCACAATTAGGGCAGAGAAATTTAGAAGAAGTACAGCAAATTACACAGAGCCACATGATAACTTTTTTTAACTACACTGGAATAGGGAATTCTTATTTTTGTTTTTTATCCCCTTTTCTTTTACATTTATAGCATTTTATTTTTCTAATTGTTTGTAAAGACACTTTTACACATTCATTTTTGCAAAATGTTTGAGTTCCAAATTTTATGTCTTTCACCCTTCCCTCCCTCCTCCCTAAAACTGTAAGCAATTTGATAGAGGTTATATATGTGCAATCATGTAAAACATGTTTCCGTATTAGTCATGTTTTGAAAGAAGAAAAGAGCCACAATTAAAAAAGAAACACAAAAAGAAAGTGAGGAAGGAAGGAAGGAAGGAGAGAAAGTAAGAAAGAGAGAGAGAAAGAAAGAAAGAAAGAAAAATAAAGAATAGTATACTTCAAGCTTCATTCAGATTCCATCAGTCCTTTGTCTGGATGTAGATAGCATTTGCCATCATGAGTACTTTGGAATTGTCTAGGATCATTGTGTTGCTGAGAAGAACTAAGTTATTTATAGCCGATCATCACTCAGTGTTGCTGTTACTGTGTCCCTTGTTCTTCTCCTGGATCTGTTCACTTCACTTGGCACCACTTCAAGTAAGTCTTTCAAGGTTTTTCTGAAATCCACCTGCTCATTATTTTTTATAGCATTATGTATTCTACTAGAATTAGGATATAGTATTCTATATTAGTATTCTATTACATTCATATACAACTTCTTCAGTCATTCCCCAACTGATGGTTATCTCCTCAATTTCCAATTCTTTGCCAACACACAAAAAAAACTGATACAAATATTTTTGTACATGTAGGTTTCTCTTTTCCTTTTGTAAAATCAGTGAGTAACTTTTAAAGCATTTCCTCAGCCTCAGATCTTCCTGATTGATGCTAAGGTTGCTTGTGGTTCTATTTTACTTCAATGCCTCTGAACAAAGTAATATAGAGAGGTGTAATGGAGGGACTTAATATGGAGGAATAAATATGGAACATTTTTTGGACATAGACGAAGTGGGAAGTTTGTTTTGCTTAACTTCACATTTTTATACAAGGATTTGTTTTTGTTTTCTTTTCAATTGGGGTTTGAGGAAAAGAAAATAAATGCTTAACTGAAAGTCAGTTTATATTAAAATAATATGGAACTTCTTATCTCATTCCTTATATAACATTTCTACCTATTCATCTTCCACAACAGATATTGGTACCTAAGTGATAATTATTTTCATAGAAGACTTTTTTTGAAAATATTTTTTCATAAATATTGTAATAGAAGAAAATCAAATATCCTATTAAATAATGCTTCTTGTTGCCAGTAAAACCAAGTCCACCCCACCCCTGGGAGAGTCCAGGGAGAACCTGTGAGTCATTCTTTTAGATGCAATTTCTTTTTGGATAATGGTTTTCTTTACAGGAAAATGTCATGATAAAAATAACTCAGATCTTCCAGTAACTGTCCACTTGTTCATCAAGTAAAAATTTACATTTAGAGCAAAACTAGCTAACAATGTTTAGAATCTGTCTAAAATCTATGAGATTCTTAGGATTCTTTTTTTCTCTTTTCTGCCATTACAGAAACCAAATAGGGCTGCACAGGTTCATAGATCATTTTCTATTTTTCTTTGTTTCAAAGACATCATGGTCAAACTATTCATATGCAAGTGTCCATCCTATAGAGAATGGAGTGACCATTCTATTCCATACCCAGGCTGCTTCTAAAACAGGAGTATCAGTCTGTTGCTAGGGCCATTCTTAAATTCTGTCTAGCATGGTAAAACCTTTCATTTCTTGTGCTCTGCTGTCACAAAGATTTCCATACTATGTATGTGTGCGTCCTTTGTTGCCGAAGAAGCCTGCACCATCAGAGAAATAATGACATGACTTGTACTTGACTTTGTTTTGAGTGAGGAAGGGCTGTGCAGGTCACCATCCCCACTTCTCCTTCGGAGTCATCTGAATCCAGTGACCAAATATTCATCAGGATGACTAAAGATGACCCAGGATAAGGCAATTGGGGTTAAGTGACTTGCCCAAGGTCATACAGCTAAAGAGGGTCAAGTGTCTGAAGTGAGATTTGAATTCAGGTCCTCCTGACTCCTGCACTGGTTCTCTATCCACTGCACCACCTAGCTGCCCCCATACTATGTATAATAATATAATGTAGCACTATTGTGCTGCAAAAAAAAAAATTAAGAGATAGTTGCAAAGAAACATGGAATGACTTAAACGAACAGAATGAAATGAGCAAAACAAATTATGCAATAACAATAGGATGTATTATAAAAGGATCCACTTTGAAAGACTTAAGATCTCTCTGTCAATTCAATGATCAACTACAATTCCAGAGGAACATGGATGAAGCGTGCTGCCTACCTCCTGACAGAGACATGATGGTGACAAGACACAGAATGGCAGATACGTTTTGGGATGTGACCAATACATAAGCTTATTTTGCTTGACTATGTTTATGTGCTACATGTTTAATCTTAGTTTTTGTTTTCTCAGAGAGATAGGGAGGGGTCTAGAGAGAAAAATAAATGTTTGGTACCTGAAAAACATTAAATTTAGTTAAAAAAAACAAACATAAAAAATATACATACCACAACGAGGCATTGGTCTAATATTCAAACTACTTGGTGAATTATTACATTATTTTGATCAATTGTGTCCCATTTCCAATTAGTCACAGTTAGAACTGCCTAAAATTCTAAATCTGTGCCAACTACCTTTGGGAAATATGGTAGAATTCCAAGTAAGGAAAGCCATGCCTTAAATTATTGCATTTTATCCCTATTTCACAGATGAGGAAGGTTAGATGATAACCACAATCATAAATTGACTTTTACGTAATGCTTTAAGGTCTATAAAGTACTTCATATATTCTTGTTTGATCCATACAGCAACCCCAAGGTAGAAAAGGATAAAGAGACCAAGGCTCATTTAGGCAATCCTTTTTGAAGGGCAAAATAGCTGCTAATTGTCTAAAGCAGGGTTTGAACTCCAGTCCTAAGTGGAGTTGGTTTTCAAACTCAATTTAGTCAGTACAACTATTTATCAAGCACATCTTGTGCAAAGCTTGCATTAGGTTTTGTGGATATCATGACAAAATCAAAATACTCTATGCCTTCCATTAACTAACTCAAACCCAGCACAATAATTCTAGCTGCCAGAACAATATCCTTTGCACCATATTACACTACCTATTGGTAATAGGTGAAGGGTTAGATGTTTCTACAGGTAGACACACCTACATAGCAACCCTAATCAGTCCTAAAGATATTTTGTTGTTGTTACTGAGTAGTTTTCAGGTTCATTCAACTGATTCTTCATGGTACCATCTGGAGTTTTCTTGGCAATGATCCTGGAGTGTTCTGCCATTTCCTTCTCCAGCTCATTTTACAGAAGAGGAAACTAAAGCAAATAGGGTTAAGTGGCTTTCCCAAGATAACATAGGTAATAAATATCTGAGGTGGGATTTAAACTCGAGTATTCCTGTGTCCAGGGCTGGCACTCTATCCACTGTGACACCAAGCTGCCCCAAAGACTATACAATGAGAAATAAACAAAATAGTTTCCTTTAATTTCCACCCAAAAGTCCCATATTTTGCAGGAAACTTTACCTAACCTGTCTTAATTTTAGTATCTTCCATCTCCTATTTCCTATGTATCCTGTATATTACCCCTTTTTATATAGCTAGCACTTAGCACAGTGCCTGGTACATAAATAAGCCTTATCAATGTTTATTAACTAATTGATTGATGATGACTGTAGCAGTTCTAGATGATAGAAAATATATAGTAGATCAATCCAACGAGGAGCAAATTTCCCCACTGTTAGCACTGAACATAGGCTTTACCCTCCCTATTATACCCTGGAGAGTTACCATGACCAACTAAGATAGCCAACATCTCCATTCCTTAGAAAGGGCTATGAGAGTGGCTTGGCAGAAGTGACCGTAGGGACCTGTTAATTCGCTTTTCAGGTATTCACAGGCATTTTCCTTCTCTGTCAACAAAGCCCTGGCCTACAGAGTTAGACATGTCAACAGCTCTTCCACTTCCTTTAGAGACTCAATCAATTTGTCAGAACTTGGACAGATGGCCAACATGTCTGGCAGCATTCCTAAGCACTGGCACAAACACCCAGGGTGGCAGAATCTTTCATTTAACTTAACAAACATCATTTCTAACACAGAAACAGTTAGAACTGCTCTTGATATGGCAGAGCATGAATGCTTACAGAATAGCCCTAAAGTTTCGATCAGTTCTTCAGGGCTCTCTGCAACGGAAATCTCCTTCACTGTGTTGCTGCGCGGCTTCCACTGCTCCAGAATTTGTCATGAGTTCTTTTTACAGGAAATCTATGGGCTGTGGGTTCGGACCTGGCATAGGTGAGTCTTTCTACTCCACCATCTTGGCTCCGCCCCGCTAAAGTTTCTATAGGAATAAATAACTAGCATGTTAAAATTCATAGAAACTTAGACTTGCAAGACAATACATACAGTTCACACCTTCCAATGTAATGAAAGTCTCTAATCTATGAAACCCTAGCATACAGCCATTCAGCAGCAACACAGCATGTTTCACAGCATGTTTTCCTTCATGTTTCACCGCATGTTTTCTTTCATGTTTTACCTACTACTTTTTATTTTCTTTTCAATGATTTCACTTACATGTTGTCCCTATATTTCCTGGACATCTCTTCTCCTTTTCTAAAATTTTAATTAAAAAAATTTTTACTATTTGATATTTTTGTTTTTATTTTTTTCTTTACTTTAACTTGTAGTTTTCTAAATTGGGGGAAGGGGAAGAGAAAGTCAAATTTTGTTTTAATTTTGTAGTTGGCTCCATCTTTAAATTATTGATCTTGCATGTTTGTGGACTCTTTTGTTTTTAATAAGGGTCATTTGTTCTATTTGAGGAGTTGGTTCTGACATTTTGTGAAAAGAAAAATGATGAATCTATTACATTTGTCATTTGACTAGAGCCAAGAAAGGTAGGAAATAGAACAGCTGGCAAAATATTTCTAATCTCAGCCGACAGGCAGAGGAGGCATGAAGAGAAATCTGTTGATGTTGGTGTCTATACCTCCAGGCAGGAGGCTGGCCTGGCAGACAATTTCTCCAGAATACCAGTTCTAGTCAAAAGCTTAGCAAGTGCTCACCTTGACAAGCAACAAAAATGGACTTCCATACAAAATAAAATTTGCTCCCATCTGGCATTCTTTTCCTTCATGCTGAAAATCTTTCATTTTAATACTAAAATAATTTACAGAAGAAACAAGAACCAGTGCTGTGAATTCACTGGTGTAAGGAACTTCCAAGTAAGGAAATTCCCTCTACCAATGCAGGTCAACAACTTCTGTGTAACTCACAATTTTAAAGAATTGATTAAGAGACTTTCTAAGAGTCACTCAGAGTTAGTATATGTAAGAGAAAGGAATTGAAGTTGTCTTCAATTAAGATTGGACTACCTCTTAAAGAAGAAAAGAGCCCACTAGCAACAAAGAGCCCAAAGAAGCTATATTTCTGAATCAATCACAGGTAACTAAATAATTGCTTCCATTACTGAGAGGTGATATCTTTTGAGAAGATCTGGGAAATTGGGCCATATTGGGTCTTCTTGGAAATGTACTATCACTTTACTGAATATTTTGAGGTTTCAGTTAATAATCATTTATTAAAAGGCCACTATGTGCCAGACCCTGTGCTAAGTACTGCAGATACAAAGAGAGGCAAAAGACTGTACCTGCTCTCAAGGAACTCACAGTCTAATGGAAGAGGAAATATGATAACTATAGGCATGCCTCATTTTATTGTGCTTGTTTATTGCATTTCACAGATACTACACTATTTTTAATTGAAGGTTGTGACAAGCCTGCATCAAGCAAGGTTATCAAAGCTATTTTTCAAATAGCCTGTGCTCACATCTTATCTCTATATCACATTTCAGTAATTCTTACATTATTTAAAACTTTTCATTGTCATTATGTCTGTTATGGCAATCTGTGATCAATGAACTTTGATGTTACTATTGCAAGTGTTTTGGGGCACCATACCACACCCATATAACATGGCAAATTTAATCGACTGTTCTGCTGACAGGCTGCCCCCCATCTGCTCATTCTGCCTTCTCTCTCTCTCTCTCTCTCTCTCTCTCTCTCTCTCTCTCTGTATGTCTCTCTCTCTCTCCTTCCCTCTCTCTTAAAGCTCTTTATTCCCTGAGATGCAACAATATTGAAATTAGACTATAATAGCCGATAAGTGTTCCAGCGAAAGTAAGGTCAATCAATTAGACAAACTTCATTGTTGTCTTACTTGAAGAAATTGCTACAGCCACCTCAACTTTCGCAAACACCACCACAATCAGGAAGCAGTCACCAACATCCAAGTAATATAAATAATATATATATATATATATAATATTTACATATGATATATAATGGAAATATATTATATATAAATATAAAATATTTCACATTTAAAATTATGTAAAATTGGTTCAAGTAGATTCTTAAATCTCATTTTCCAAGTGAAGTTCTTTATCTGATGGTGTGTGTGTGTGTGTGTGTGTGTGTGTGTGTGTGTGTGTGTGTGTGTAGCATAGAGGCCCATGAAGACTAGGGAGTTGTTTAACAAGTAAGGTTTCTCAAAGTATTTTAGGAAATTATTTCCTCTTTGGATGAATGTGCTGATTTGCTTTGCACTGCTTCACAGAGCACAGAAGGCATGTGGGGAATATGCAAACGTTTTATTGGTGTGGTTTTTTATGTTAAAAAAAAAGATCCCCAAACAAGGCATACTGGAGCATACTGCCCTTTCTGCTATTCCTGAGGAAGAAAAATCACAGATCCCAAACAAAAATATAAGCCAGATGACTGATTATGATCAAAAACTATCAAAACCTGAAAAAGTGCCTTTGAGACACCTCCTCTAGAAGTTATTGGAATAAGATTGCCAGTTGAATAGAGGTATAACTTGGAATTTTGCAGCTAGGTCAAAAGAAAAGGAAAAGGAGAGCAGTGGTTTGGGGACAAGAGATGGCTCTTAGGGCGAAGCCCTAAATATATGGCCCTAATTATATCTCAAACTGTAAAACAAGATTAGCAGGCAAAAGTCTTCAACCTTGGAAATAAAAGGCAAACTCTAAGTCATCACAAGAGATTATTAAAATATGTCCACAGCGTCTTCACCATAGCTATTCTACTCTTTGCTCTGATTTTACATTATTTCTTCTTGCACAGTCTATACTTCAGACAAACTGGAATTCTCTTCCCCCAGAACATAGCATGCCTATATGCCTCTACTTGCTCTGTTAGTATAGTAGAATGTGAACTGGGGTTGCCATTGGGTACCTGGGTTTGAATTCCAAATCTCTACTTATTTCCTGTGTGACAGTGGGTCATCAGTTATTTTTGGTTTTATTTCTTAAGTTAGGCAAGACCTATGCTCAATGAATAAAACATAGAAAAGGCAGATAATTGTCTCCATATAAGAAAAAGCTTCCTGATAATGATGGTTATCCAAAAGTGGAATAAGCTGCCTTCCGAGTGAATTCTTTGTCACTAGGTCAAAGGTAGTCTTGCTTCTCAGAACAGATGGTCACTTTTGGGCAGAGGTTGAAAATAAGATTCAAGATTTAGAATAGAAAATGGATTCATAGCATTCAATTTGTATGTTGTATATAAGTCCAGGCCCAAGCAGATTAGTACAGGGATCAAAGTCAGGAATAGAAAAGAAGAGAAAGCATTAAGATTCATATCCACTAAGACTTATGAAGAAAATTATGAATAGTGCCTACCTGCATGTATTCCTTTAATTCTCACACCAAATTGTCATTCACTTAATGCTAATTTATGTTCATATATTAGATTTTTACATTGTAGTTTTTCAAAATATTCATATTTGTCTCTGTCAATTAAATTTATTGGAATTTCATTAGGACTATTAAGCCATAACTAGGGGACTACATTTATCTGATAAATGTATATATACTATGCAAGCCTTTTTTTTTTGCTACCTTTGGGAATCCTAAACTACAGTGACACAGTTACAACATAGCAGAATTGATTCGTATTTGCTGCTGGTTTGTTTCTTTTCAAGTTTATTGTGCTTGGATTGTAAGCTCCTAAAGGCCTCGGATAATGATTGTATAATTATTCTTGTAATAACCTAATATAGCAATATGAACAATTAGACACTTGGTTATTTATTTTTAAGCTGGTTCTAGGAACTCGGAACTTGAGATATTATTTCCTGCTCAGGTTTTCAGTGATCTTGAAAATATCATCAGAAAATAATCTTTAAGTTTGTCCAAACAATTTCTAGTCAACTTTTTATTAAGGTACAGATTATCAGAAGGCAGACAGCTATACAGAGAAGAGAACAGAATTGGCAGTCATTCAAAATTGA
>JAQQSK010013285.1:0-11542 GCA_028658325.1 Potorous gilbertii
AAAACTTTAAGTTGTGGCCTAGAACTTCAAGCTTTAAGTTTGAATTATGTTGTGAGAGTAGAGGGGGGAAAAGGGTTCTCACTAAAATTATCTTCGTCTCATTTGCTCCCACCCAGGTTTCCCTGGGGTAATCACAGACACATATCTAGGTCTGGTACAGATGTGAGTATAAGGACCCTTAGCTTCCATGCAAGCACCCAGCTCACAATAGATTTCAGACAAAGAACAAGCTTTATTTTCTCTCACATGGAATGTAGAACAACATAAAGGACTCATAGTCACAAGCAGCCTGTATAATTCTCCCTTCCTTTTTACAGAGTACTCTCCCCACCCCCAGAAGCTTAGCCTCTCTGTGTTTTGGACTCCCTACCAGAATGGAAACTCACTTGGATTTTCTAAAGTGTTAACTTGTTAGCCTCTAGTAATTTCTCCAACTCTCTTAGGGACCACCATACTTAGAGTACTACCCTAAGGATTTGAGGCTTTCCTGAAAGGCATTTACCCCTTGGGTTTGCTTAAGGAAGAAACTCCTTTCCCAGTGGACCTGAATTATTTGGATAGGTCAAGACGGGGTGAGAGAAGGGGAGGGGGAGATAGGCTTTCTTTAATTTCATACTCACTCCCTTGTGACTACTACAGCTCCACGGCACATATGGACTCCTCTTCTCTCCAGAAGCTTGGATTCTGCCATCTCTTGGGTTTAATTAGGGTTAGGATTAGAAATGCTATCACCTCCAGGACTGATAGGTGATTCATCTGGAGACTATAATAATGCATAGACTTCACCAAACAGGTGCCAACGTATACTCTAAGGTTTCTAGTCTGTTCAATTCTCTCCGGATCCCTCTCATTCTGGCAGATATATCTGCCCCCTTTTTATTGACCCAAGGTCCCCATGTGTGGTTCAGCTCTACTCTGGGCCCAAGGAAATCATGCCCAGTCAATGTCAGAGGGATCTTATATCTCTCAAGAAGGCATAATCTAAGTTCTAAAAAAAAAAAGTCTCATCTTTAATGTCATCAAGTTGAACAAGCTCCCCTGTTCACATTTTTTTTTTACAAAAATATGATACAAGGTAGAAAGTGATAGAGACAAAGGAGAAATCCAAAAGAAGTGCTCTAAGAAAATTTTCATTAAATGTGTGTGGGAGGATGAGAGGGAGTAGTGTGGGGAGAGGGTACAGAGAGGGAGAGAATCATTGAAAGCCCCCTGGAGGAGGAGGCAATAAAATTGGGAAGCTAGATAAGGACTTGTAAAGGTTGGCATTTCATGCATAAAGTAGACAACAGCTAACCATCTAGCTTAATTGGAATGTCAGTTGAGGAAAGGTATTGGTATGGAATAATTCTGGGCAGGGAGAGTATTGAGAATATAAAACCATGAAGAGAGGCATACAGATTGGGCCTGTGATTTCACTGGTATAAAGAATTCCTGGATAAGGAAATCTTCTCTACCAATGCAGGTAGGCACCTTCTCCGTAACATGGAGAGTGGCTCTGTCTCTCTCTGATTTTCCCAGGATCACACAGACAGTATATGTCAGAGATAGGACCTGAATCCAGGTCTTTCTCATTCTAAGGCCAACTTTCTATCCATTATGCTGCTTGTTCTCTCTTGAATGGAAAAATGCAAAGCCAAAACAGGGGTGATGAACTGAGAGAACAGAGGAGAATCAAGGCCCAAATGGTCCCAATGAGGCTGAAGAGTGAGGTGGTTTTTGTGTTGTGTTCTATATTGTCCTTCATTCTTGAGGAGGACCTTGACATTAGGGAGATGATGACGTGACTTACAGGTGACTTGGATTGGAGTGAGGGAGGGCTGTGCAAGGTCACCAGCTTCACTTTCTCCTCCTGAGCCGTCTGGGTCCAGTGACCAGATATTCATCAAGACGACTGGAGATGGCCCCTGAAGTTGGGAGGAGAAAAGCAGGGGGAGAGGCATCATTAGAGAAATGAATTGCAGGGTTTAGGATAATGGAGGTGAAGCAATTGGGGAGAATAGTGATATTAAACGTGTGGCTAACCCTATGGATGATTCATGTAGAATGGAGATGGAGGCTAAGACATGGGGAATAAATGTTCATTTTGAAGGTGTCCAGGATGAAGTCAAGAGCTGAAGAGGAAGCCTGTTAGTGAGGTACTTGTCAATACAAAAAGTAGGACAATGACCTAAAGCTAACTATCAGTCAATCAACCTTCAAGCATTAATTAAGCACTTACTGTGTGCCAGGAATATGTAAGGTGCTAGGAATACAAAGACAAAGTGAAAGTAGTCCTTGCCTTCAAGGAGATTTCAATCTAGCCAGGAGACACAATATAAATATACACACACATGTCCATATGAATGTGTGTATGTATCTGGGGCAGCTAGGTGGTGCAGTGGATAGAACACCAGTGCAGGCGTCAGGAGGACCTGAGTTCAAATCTCACCTCAGACACTTGACACTCACTAGCTGTGTGACCTTGGGCAAGTCACTTAACTCCAATTGCCTCATCTTGGGTCATCTCCAGTCATCCTGATGAATATCTGATCACTGGATTCAGATGGCTCTGGAGGAAAAGTGAGGCTGGTGACCTGCACAGCCCTCCCTCACTCAAAACAAAGTCAAGTACAAGTCATTTCATTATTTCTCTGATGGTATGGTCTTCTTCCGCAACAAAGACGAACACACACTATATGTATCTATGAGGCAGCTAGGTGGCACAACCTCCTGGTGAGAGATCATCCCCCACCTCCTTCTTGTCCAGGCTGTGCCTGGAGTACAAAAACCACTACTCATCACACACCCTTCCTACAAATGTTTTTGTTCCAGATGAAATTATGGTTTTGTTACTGAGTCACAGTGACAGTGTCGTGAGGGTCTGAAAGTTGCAGTGGTAAGCAAGCAGAATACTAGATCCTCCTAATGACCTCATGTATCCAGAGCTACAGGGGAGTGATCACCCACTGGAGAGTGTAGCAAGGTAGGAAGTTTCAGTTTATGTCATTTGGAAGGATTATAAGAGAAACATATCTAGGGTGATAGAAAGTTGATTAAAGGTAAATAAGAGAATTTAAGGGAGCACAGTAGAAGAGGTAGGGAGAGAAAGGGCTAAAAGTGATCAAAGATAAAGATATAAGAAGAATTAGTGAGAGAAAAAACTTCATAGGAAACCTGTGGTTCTGAATGACAGGAAGCAGAAAAGGAGATTGGAATTTTCTGGAAGTAAAGCACAGGGAGAACCAAGTAGACAGAAGCTTAGAGGATAAATTGGACCCAAGATTCTAATTAGCATTTTGGCTGGATGATTCCTTTGTCGACACTCAGCCACTGTGTATAGCTGGCATTTACATAGCTTTAAAGTGCTTCGCATTATTTTATTTGGCCCTTGTAACAACTCTAGGAGGTTAAGCACTACAAATATTATTCATCGAATCATTAGAGTTGGACAAGACCCCAAAAGCCACCTAATTCAACCCTTTCCATTTTCAAATGGGGAAACTGAGACCAAGGGAGGTTATTTGACTTGTCCAAGTTCTCCAGGTAATTCCTGTCAGAAGCAGTATAAGAGGTTATAGACCCTTTGACTCCAGAACCAGAGATCTTGCCACATGCCTCCATACAGATGAGGAAATACTTTCAGAGTGATGATGTCACTCACCCATCATCACACAGCTAGTAAGATATCAAAGGCATGATTCTAACCCAAGACTGCTGATTCCAAGCTCTCTTTCTATTATAGTGTTCTACTTCTAGGTTGCTTAGGTGAATACAGTGAGGAGAGTCAAAAATTAAGGCCCTCTTTCTCTCTGTCTCTCTGTGTCTGCGTCTGTCTGCCTGTCTTTCAGTTTTTTCTCTGGGTAATCTTAGCTTCTCCATGGCTTCAATAAACAGATAACTCTCAAATCTGTGTATTTGGTTGGAATCTTTCCCTTTACATTTTTCCAATGACCTCCCTAATCTGTATACTTAGATGTCCTACTGGTGCCTTCACAAACAAGTCAACAAGGAACTCATCAGCTTCCCTCATCAGCTTCCCTTTAAACCTGTTCTTACTCCAAACTTCCCTATTTCTATTGGCAGCTGGATGGCCTAAGTAGATAGAGCAGCTGACCTGGAGTCAAGAAGACCTGAGTCTAAATTCAGCCTCACTCACTTCCTACTTGTGTGACTGTGGGCAAGCCCCTTAACCTCTGTCTGCCTCAGTTTCTTCATCTGTAAAATAGGGATGATATCAGCACCTGCCTTCCAGGACTGTTGTGAGGATCAGCTGGAATAACCTTTTTATAATGCTTTGCAACCTTTAAAGTGCGATACAAATGCTAATTCTTATTACTATCACCGAGGACACAATTATCCTTAAGGTACCCAGGCTGGAAATCTTAGATTTAGCTTTGTGGGCAGGGACGGAGAAGAAGGAATCCACCTGTCGCCTGTCGCCTGTCACCTGTCGCCAGCACCTGTTGATTTTGATTCCACAGTGCTTCTTGTATTTGTGTCCTTTTCAAAGCTGGAACAATCACTACCCTAATTCATGTCTTACTTGAACTGTTGAGTTTCCTGTTAAACAGCTTTCCCTAACTCCAGGCTCTCCTCTTTCTGATTTATTCCTTATGCAACTGCTAAAATTGTTTTCTTAATGCAATGTCTAGCCATATCACTTCCTGCCTTAAGAAGCATCAGAGAATCCCTGTCCAAAAGAATAAAACAGCAGCTGTTTAGCAAGAAATTTATTAAGTGAGGTGTATGGAGTATTGAGAGGACTGGCACCTCTGATGGGAGGGCTTGCTGAGACCTTTGCAGGTCTACAAATCCATCTTTAGTATCTACCTGGCACTCAGTTCTCACCCGTGGCTCCAAGAAGCTGTAGCCTGTAGATAGTCTGTAAAACTGTCTCAGCAGATGGGCTAAAGCAAGTTGAGGGTAACCAAAAGGTTTTTTAATTTTTTTGTTTTTTGAGGCAATTAGGGTTAAGTCATTTGCCCACGGTCACACAGCTAGTAAGTCTCAAGTGTCTGAGGCCACATCTGAACTCAAGTCCTCTGGACTCCAGGGCCGGTACTCTCTCCACTGTGCCAGCTAGCTGCCCACCAATGGATTTTAAACCCATTGGTGAGTTGGGGAATGCCTACTCCAACAAGTAAAGACTTTCTTCCAGTGGTCACAAAGGCAGCTGAAGCAGGTGTTGTGGAGGGATTAGAGGTAGATAAGACATTGAAGACGCTAAAGTCATCTACTGCATTCCAGCCCATTGCCAATGATCTTGACTTTCATCTTGACACTGGACTTCAATGACTCTGGAAGAGAGAATGAGGCTGATGACTTTGTGCACCTCTGACTCACCCAAATCCAATTCACCCACAAGTCAAACCATTATCCCATCGTATCATTAGTCCTCTTTGAAAATGAAAAATTAACATCTATTAAATGCCTTGATATGATTGAACTGTCCTAAGGGCTGGGGATACAAAGAAAGGCAAAAGGCAGAGTCCTTACTCTCCAGGAGCTCATGGTCTAACAGGGGAGACAACATGGGGAGAAGGCAGAGGTATTTAAAGGAGATCAAGAAAGACTTCCTGTAGAAGATGAGGTTTTAGCTGGGACTTGAAGGAAGTCAGGGAAGCCAGGAAATGGAGATGAGGAGGGTGAGCATTCCAGACATAGGGGTAGCCAATGAAGATGCCCCGAGTCTGGAGATGGAGTGTTTTGTGAGAAGAACAACAGAGAGAGAGACCAGTGTCACTGGATGGAAGAGTATGTATGGGTGAGGTTGGGGGTGGAAGAGAAGGAAAGGTATTTCACAGATAACACAATGCAAGGCACCGGAGATTTGGGACTCCAGCATCTAACAGGTTCGCTCTTGATCTGGTCAGACAAGTAGATAGTTTTGGATGGGGTTAATAATCAGCTTTATTCTAGTCTAGTCTTCTCAAAGGGTTGCTGATAATGGGAGGACTGACTCCTACAGCATTTCCTAATGACCCTGTGTCAGTGGGGGTCAACTGAGACAAGCATAGCTTGTTCACTCCCCTAAATCCCCTCAAGCCTCAACAGGGCGGCTGAGGCAGGTACATGCATTCTTCTATGCATTGGGTTCCCCTCTGGATTTCCCTCTGAATTCCCCATTCCCCAGTGCCCACTTGCTTTATAGGGCAGCAGACAAAGAAGGCACCTTGCCGATGTTGAGCTCACAGGTTAATTCTAGCAATATCATCATTTTGCACAAGTGCTAGTAAATGCCACATTATATCACCCTCATGCAGCCTCAGTAGGACTGCCTATCACTGTGATTCTAAGAATTAATATCTGGGATTCTTTGGGCTATTCTGGGAGTTATTATCTAGCACCTGGAAATTAGACATTGCCATGGTCATGGATCCTGAGAAACCAAACTCTAAAAGGGATAACAAAATCCTCCTTACCTACAGAAGGTGTAAGGAGATTGAAGAGGTCATGAAGGTTGTGAAGGGCTTTGAATGCCAGATAAAGAATTTAATATTTGATCCTGAAGGCATAAGCTACTGAAGTTGGCTGAAAGTGTTTGTGTGGGATGGAGGTGTGGATAGAGGGGTATGGAGAGCATGACATGATCAAACTTATGCTTTAGGATGAATCTGACAGCTGAGTGGAGAATGGATTGAGACTTGAGGCAGGGATACCAACAGGCTATTTCAGTGAATTGGGCTCTGATTCTTTTTCCCATTACTCTATCCTTATACACTCATCATTCCAGCCAGACCAGTTTAATAGCTGCTCTCTAATTTTCTCTGACACCTTCCACCTCTTCATTTCTAAGGCCAGTCCCCCAAGCCAAAAATACTCATCCTATGTATCTTTCCTGCTGGAAAAATCCCCTCCCTTCCAAGGCCCAACTTGTCTACTATCTCTTTCATAAATACGTCTATGATCTTTCCTGTGTCTCCTCTTAGATTCTGATAGCCCTCTACCTGAACTGCTGCTGCCTTTGGAATGGTTACATTCTACCTTGCCCTGTACTTATTTGGGTACATTTCCCAGCACCCCTTTTAGATTGAAGAGGCACGGTACATTCAGAGTCAGAGGACCTGGGTTGAAATCTTGGATCAGCTTCTCTTTTTTCTGTAAAAATGTTTTTATTGATGTTTTCTATTTCTTACATCACCATGGTATCCCATGCATCCTTTCCTTTCCCCTTCCCAAGCCTGGCTCTCTTAATACCAATGGTAACTTGGGCAAGAACTTAAACTCTCTGGGCCTCAATTTCCCCCTCTGTAAATGAAATATTTATACTAGATGGTATCTAAGGTGCTGTCTAAAACTCTTCTGTAGTGCTTAGATTGTAAGCTTCTAGCTTTTGAATGAGTCCAAGTTTTACACAACAAATCCTTTTATTAATGGGATTTATTCTATGAAGTTTGGATTCAGACAAAGGGCCACACTTGAGGACCTAGTAGGTCACATGTGGCCTCAAAGCCAAAGGTTCCCCATCCCTGTACTACATAGGTAAGGTCTGTGGAGCTTGTCATCCCGGGTCTCTTGTACACAGCCAGCAATTTATTTCCTTATCTATAACATGCATTAGACTAGGTGTCTTTCAGTTTCAATGTTCTAAGATTCAATATTTGCGCATTGCCTTGAAGAGTTGATCAGGAAGATGTCTTCCCTGTGGGCAACTAACTCCCCCTGCTGGTAAAGTCATCCCTAGGTAGTAAAATGGAATTCTGACAATTCACCAAGAGGCGTAGAATAATTAGTAAACTAATCGCTGAGGGAGGAGGTGGAGGAGAAGGGTTTGGTGGAAAATAAAGTCGAGCAGTTTATATTACTACACTAGGGTGTCTTTCTTTCCATCTGTTTTTGCTTTTGTCCTCTTACACCAAAGCTGTTTCCCTTCACACATTTTTCCTCTCCTTTCCCTTTCTCTTTCGAACCTGAAAATAGTTTCACTGAATTTAAACTCAGAGAAAAAAAAAACCTTCCTAGAATTCTCCTCACTTTTTCTTTCCAGCTTCTCCTCAGATGAACAGAACTTGTGATTTTGAAGAAGGGGAGAAACTGAATGAGATAAATAATTTCATCCTACATATTCTCTCCAAAGGGCATTTGCTCTAACAGAAACCGGGATAGGAGAGTGCAAAGTAAATGGGGTTTCTTCTCTGCACAGAGCTTTTTCAGATGTGGGAAGGATTATGGGATAGAAACAGAGATATCTTCTCAATAGATGGGGGAGGGGTGGAGGGAAGGAGAGAATCTGGAACTGAAAATTTAAAAACGAAACACTAGTTGAATAATTGATTAAGCATGTTCATCCTTTCCAGTGGTGGGTGGTGTGTGTGTTTTTTGGGGGGTAATTGTGCCTTTGCTTTAAACTTAAAAAAGAAAAGAAAGTAAACAGGAGAATAAAAAAGAGAGAACATTTTCAACTTTATCTTGATAACTGTTCCAAGTAATCATTTCATTTAGACTAAACCATAGGCATGTGCAACCCATTTCAACAAGTTACTCAGGATATTTTACTTGTTTTTAAACTGGTGAACATTTGTTAAATTATCATAAAGGACATTATTTTTACTTATCAAACTAAAAAAACCTAACACTTAAAGAAACTTGATAATTTCAACTTTGTATTCATACTGTTCCAAGTAACCATTTCATTTGGCCTAAACCGTAAGCATGTGCAGCCCTGTTTCAACAAGTTACTCGGGATATTTTACTTTTTTTTTTTTTTACTGGTGAACATTTGTTAAATTATCATATAAGATGTTTTTTACTCATTAAACTTAAAGAAGCTAAAATTTAAAGAAACAACATTTTAATTAACAAAACTTTTTAACTGATATGAGCTATGAAATTTTTGCTATAATGATGATGAAGTATATATGAAGATATATACATTTTCATGATCTTTATTTTTAAACAGATAATAAGCTAACCCAATTGCCCCAAACAAATTAAGGTTTCTTCATCTTCCTGTCCTAGAGAATACAGTACTGATCATTTGGTGTTATAGATAGAAGACCTTCAATTATCTAGTTATAATTAACAAGCCAAGTCCTATTTTGAAAGAGTAAACCTATAGATTGGTAGCTGATGTTTTCTTTAATTGCCTTCTGTGAATATTACTAAGATGTGAAATTTTGCCCTTTGCCTTTGTTATTACCCCCCTTCAGATAGCTTACATATTGATCCTTAATGCCTTTACAAATGTATCTCCTCTAACAAGAATCTCCTTTATATACACTTGATCTGGGGTATACTGATAAATGTTTAACATCCAGGTCTCAAAAAAGACAATGAATACTTTAAAGTTCAACCCACATTAACATTTTCCCCATCACATTAAGCTGATAATCAACTAAACAGTATACCCTCTATGCAAGATGTAAATGCTCACACTGGAAATTTAACAGTCTTTTCAATGTGAAAATGAGTCTGAGCTAGCTTTAACACACCTCTGTACTTGGTCCAATCTGAGGACTTCTACCACTTGAGTCTCCTTAGTGTCATTTCTAACTCTCCCATAAACACAACTAGGACTACAGTGTTATATTCTAAGTATGGTGATTCCACTGTAAAAAAAAAAAATTTACCAGATTAATTTCTGCAGATCTTTGCCATTTTTTCTTTTGTTTTCACCTAATTTTCATTCATTTCACTTAATCTCATTTGGATGATGTTGTTAAATTGAATACCTTGCCAAGCTTCCTTTAATCTGGCATCCCTGCCCTGCCCCCACTCTGTTGCTCTTTGCCATATGAGATAATACTCCTGGTAAGCATTCACCATCTTTTGTAAAAGTTTTACAAATGAGTTTATATTCTAAACCAGTGTAACCTTTGGCCATTCCTTCTCTTCACTGTGAGTCAGATGTTACCTAGCTAAGGTACTTTCTAGGCTCCTGTGGTCTGGTCCTCTGGCAATTGATTTACCTCAGTTAAATGTACATACAAAATAATTATACTCAGTATTAATTGAATTTTCTATTGTTTATTTCCCATTTTTTATTTTTTATTTCTTTTTTATTTTTAACACATTTTATATCATATAAAACAATTCCAACTTTTGGTCAGGTAATACTTCTTTTAAAGCATTTACAATATAGACCACAAATGAATTTTTTTTAACATTAACCAACTGAGACAAATAATAACTATGTATGTTAACGTCACAAGCCCTTGACCTAATTGTCTCCACACTATTACTAAGAATTAAAGAACCTTAACTTACTGTTGTTGGTCTAAAGTCCTAAGCCTAATAGTTTAATTTTAGACTTAACCTCAGATGTTCCCCTACCAACAGTCTATAATTTAATGGATCTGGTATTAAGCTTACAAACTTTTTGACTATAGGAAATAGACACTAAGAGTAGAGACGTTGCAGGGGAGCAATATCTCCCCAACTTCATGTCAATTCCAGACAGGAGTAGATTGTCAACTTGCATTCAGTCAGGTTTAAAGTCTGCCAGGTGTCAGTGGAGAAACTGAGTCAAGAGAATTCTACCTCAGGTCGAGCTGAACAGCCACTCTCCCACCCTTCCCATGAGATCACTTTTTGCAGTTCATACCAGCATCTCACAGGCTTATTGGCATCGTGGATTGGAGGCTCAGACCACCTTACTTGCTATCCATACCTGGAGTTAGACTCAGAAGAACAGTCATTTAATAGTCCCATAGCATCTTAAAATAGCAAGTTCCAATACCAGGTTTCAGATACGACTATAATTTCACATTGGCTAAGGAACATCTTTAGAGTCAAGTCTAAAGTGGCTTACATGCCTTTCTATACATGTTCTAGTTCCTGATTAAATAACAATCATAAAATCAAATTTCCCATTAAAACTTAACTTTTCCATCAATGCCAAATTTTACTCAAAGTTACCTGCCTCTAGGAAACTTAGACTAAAATTCTTTTCCCCAAACTAAAAATGTTTCTGATTTAGTCTCAGAAATTAATTGAGTCAATTGTTTTATACTAATTGCTTTTACATCACTTTGTAACATGTCCAATTTTTCTCTCCATTTCTCCCCTTCCCCACCTCCAATACCTTGCATTCTGATTACCCCTTCCCTCAATGTGCCCTCCCTTCTATCACACGCTACCCTTCCGCTATCCCTATCTTCTCTCTTTTCTTGTAGGGCAAGATAAATTTCTATACCCCATTACCTGTGTTTCTTATTTCCCAATTATATGCAATAATAATTCTCAACATTCATTTCTAATACTTTGAATTCCAGCTTCTCTCCCTACCCATCTCCACTGTGAAGGCAAGCAATTCAATAGACTAAATATGTGTTGTTTTGCAAAAGACTTCCATAATAATCATGTTGTGTAATACTAACTATATTGCCCTCTGTCTTACTCTATCCCAACTTGTTTTTTTATCCCCTCATTTGACCCTGTTCCTTCCCAAAAGTGTTTATTTCTAATTACTCCTTTGTCCCATTTGCCCTCCATCTTTCCCTCACCTCACTTGTCATCTCCTCCCCTACTTTCCTGTAGTATAAGATAGATTTTCATACCAAATTTAGTGAGCATGTTATTCCCTCCTTAAGCCATATGTGGAGAAAGTAGCTTCATTTTCCCC